>PVJH01003979.1:0-98387 GCA_004026705.1 Nesogale talazaci
AGGTGTGCACTTATGTGAATATAATAATTTATAAAAATAGAGGTAATGGCCTATGTACATATATTTATATGGCAATACATTGAGGAAGTAGATGGACTTCCTCTGCTCAAGTCCTCCCTCAATGCAAGAACACTTTGTTCTAACAACCTGGCATTCTGTGATGTTCACATTCCCAGCATGGTCACTAAAGACAAAATGAGTGCACCGCAAATGTGGTGAAAAAAAATATGATGGTGCCTGGCTATCAAAATATTTACAAGCAGCCATCTAGCAGAGAAGCAACAAGCCCACTTGGAAGAAACACACCAGCCTGTGTGATCATGAGGTGTCAACAGGATTGGGCATCAGAAGACCCCAAACAAACAAAACCATATTCTTGAGAACCCAAAACCCATCTGTAGACCATGGGGCATTCCCTTACAGAAGGGTCAAAAGGAAGGGATAAGTCAACCAGGGTAAACTATAGCACTGATGAAACACACAATATTGCTGTTTCCTTAAGGCTTCCTCATCCCCCATTATCATGGCTCAAATCCTGTCTTTCACAGCAGGATAGGCCAGAGCTTGTACACAGGTACAGATAAGAGCTCACATAGGAATTCAGATCAGATAAACCCCTCAGGAACAGAAATGGGAATAGTGTTACCAAGAGGGTATGGTGAAGCTGTGAAGAGGAAGGGGGAAGAAACTGATGGGGAAGGGAGAGAGTGGTCAGGGTAAGATATGAAAATAATAATAATTTATAATTTATAGTGGGGAGGATGAATGAGGGTAAAATTAGGACCTGATACCAAGAGCTCAAATAGAAAGTAAATGTTTAGAAAATAATGATGGCAACACATGTATACATATGCTTGACACAATTGATGTATGGGTTATTATGAAAGTCGTAAGAGCCCCCAGCAAATAAAGAAAAGAGAAATGTATCCTCTCACTGTTTAGGAGACTGGAAGTCCAAATTCAGGGCACTAGCCATAGGCTTTTTCTCTCTGCAACCTTATCACCTTTCAACATCTTTGGGCTCAGCATTCCTTGGAGATTTGCCTGTGTCTTGGCTTCCATTTTCCATTGGTTTTGCGAGACTGTAGCCAAGGTGTAAAGGATGAGCTTCTCTGGCAGTTCTCCCTTCCTAGTGCTACTGTGGTACCTCTGGTCTCTGTGTATTTGTTTAAATTCTTTCACATCAAAAGAGTTTGAATCAAGATAAAGACTAATCCTGTAAATTATATTCTGGCTCCTTAACATAACTGCTCTAATCCTACCTCATTAACATCATAGTGGTTAGGATTTTTAACACATAAGACAATTGCATCAAATAACAAAATGGAAGATGATTGTATAATATTAAAAATCATGAGCTAGCCAAGTTGACACATGAATTTCAGGAGCAGAATTCAGTCTATCATAGTCTGATAAGCATACTGAAGCTCCTAAGGTATCTGCTTGGCTAATATGGTTTGATCATTTTTTTACATCTGAAGTCTGAAAATGACATCTTCATTTCCCAATGCTCACTTCATTTTCCTAAGGCCCAGTCAGGATCTGTTAAAGAAGGGAACCAAGGAACAGAAAACAGTAACTGGCATATTATGTGTGCATAAAAATGCATTTACAACATGACGGTTGAACAATTTGAAAACATAATTAATGTGGTTGAACTGTATGCAAGAAGATCATTGAAATATTGTGTACTTTTGTTACATCTATATTTTCCATGACAATTTTTTTTTCTAATTATTGGATAAATAAAGGGAATCAAGCAATGATTTACACATAGTGGGCACTAAAATATACAATAGATTGTGTATACTATGTAATAAAGTTTATGTCTAAAAAATAATTACAAATGTTTGGGAGTTTACTATAACAGGTTTATATCTCAGAGATAACAGCATTTACTATAACGGGGTTTCATGTGTATATGTCAGAGATAGCAGCTAATGCCCATGTGTAGCAAGGACCAACAACATTGAGGTGCGGTGCATGGGATCACCATAAGTAGTACTCTAGTAGTGTCTCACTATCTTCACTAGGGACACATTTTATATTTAAGTAATATTACATTTTGGTTCATAATTTCTATCCTTTTCTTAGTGGACTCATGTCTATTCTTCTGTAGTAATGAGTTTCAGAGAATTCACGAATGGGTAGCATCCATCAGCTAACTATGTTCTTTTCCTTGTGAGAAAAAAATTATCATTACAAGTTTATTAATTAGCAGATATACTAATTATGGTAACCTAGATATAAGGTCACTGGAATTGGAATCAATTCAATGACAAACAACAGCTGTTAGAACAAACAAACCATAAAATTCCGTGGCTGTGCAATGTATGAGTTTAATTTTGATACAACAATTCAAGGTGAGTATTTTTTCTCCCTGTGATGGCTTAAGTTCTATGCTCAAACTTGTAGTTAGCTCCACAGCATCCCCTAGAGTCTCAGGGTCCTATGTTTGAATTGTGGTTAAGATGAGAGAAAACAGAAAAGATACACTGGTTTCTTTGAAATTCAGCCTAAAAGGGAGCATGTTTTACAACTCACATACCAGTGTGCAAGTAGTGCCCACACCTGGATGGAAGGAGTGCTGGGAAATGTAGTCTCCACCACTCAGTGATAAGTGCCCATGGAAAGTGATTAGCAAATGTCTATTGGACAGATGTCTATCTTGTCCACAACCAATATTAGCCCTCTCCCAGAATTCTGGGCTTGAGCTTGGGAAAGTACCCAATATATGACCTCAGATGAATGCTACCACTCTTTCAGTTAAATTAGGAATGCCATTCATCAAAGTGTCACAAATACCAATTCTCCAAATCTGAGGGTGAATTTGTGGCAACCATTGAAGAACAAAATGTCCTTCATAGCCAAGGAGAAAGTGTTTCTTTGCCTCAGGATGAGAGGAAGTTGCCCTGTTTGCACCATTTCTCTTCAAACATTCATAAGTGGCCCTTCAACTGTCTTCAGTTAGACATGTTTTCAGAATGACCCAGCTGTGACCCTTTCCCAAACTCTCTCCACCAGCCATCATCAACACTAACAGGTAAGTGTGCCTGCCCACTAGAAGCAGCCCTAGTACAATTTAAGGGGCAAATATAAGTGGTAGCAAGCTGGAGATTTCTTTCACCTTCATGGCCCTGAAATGCTAAGGTTGTATATGTCAGAACAAGTGAAAAAATTTGGGCATTTGTGATTTATGGCTTTTATTTTTGTTTTGGCAGCTTCAGCTTCAAATTCAGGTTTCCTCGATGGCAAGGAAACACAGAATGCATAGCTCTGTTGTCAGGATCATGAATTATTGCTCAACTGATGACACTGGAACAGAGCTATATGAATATCTTCCTGTGAATAAATACAGTGTAAGCCCTATATTTCTTGTTGTTCATTAGAATGCCCTGAATCACTAAAGCCAGAACATCTATGCCAGACAACACTTTCTCTTGGTATTCTATTGTTCCTCTATTGCTGGAGAAATTACATTATCAGTGGCCACTGACACCCTGTAATCATGTTTATATACATATAGTAATATATATTAATTCACATCAAATTCAAATTATGGAAAGTGACCAGTGATCCCCTGTTAAATACATATATCAAAATCTATTTCCCAGGGTCGTTGGAAGCCACAAATGAGATGATGTATGGAAAGTGCTTAGCACAGTCTCTAATGCATCGTGAGCTCTTACTAAGTATTACATTTTATTTTTATATTGTGGTTATAGTAGATATCTAACACTGTTTGTATTACACATGATTTTTCTTTTGGGGAAAAATCTACTTCAATTTTGGGGTGGTAAAGGGGTGTCACCCCCACCAACCTCTAGAGATGAAGCAGCACCCTTTCATGTCACATCACGCAACAGAAGGGTTCTGTGCCATTGTCCTACTCATGAGTGGGCCCCACCCAACTGTCATAGCCCCTGTGTATTTCAGTGTCTTCCAGTCCCACAGGATTCAATTTTCAGCACTATGTGAAATAATATCCTACTGCAATCCACAGAATTTTCATGGGTCAAATTAACTGAAGTATACCTCCCAGTCTGTCTTTCTAATTTATGAACAGTTGCCTGCACAGTGCTGTCAGGGAAGTATTAGACTGCCAATTGCAAGATCAGAGGTTCAAACCCCCCAGCTGCTCTGCAGGAAAGAGATGAAGGTAACTACTCCCATTATATTTACCAAGCATTGTAAGCCCTCTACAGGTCACTATAAGTTGGAAGTGACTCGTAGGCAGTGGGTAGTTTTTCTTTTTCTTTCTAATCTATCTTTATCTGAAATCTCCATTATGGGTGACCCTGATTGTATTTAGAATACTGGTGATAGTGGTTCAGTATCATAGCAACATGTAAACTATAGTGTGGCAAACTGAAAGGCAGATGCTGAGAAACTTTGATCAAGACCTAATCTATAACCACACCCTCCAGTCTCAGGGGATGATCAGTTCAGGGACCTTCAGAGGTACCAGCAGGGGAAGCCAAGAAAAAGAAAGGGGAACCTAAGAGGAGAGAGTCAGGAAGGTTTTGTGATAAGATCCATACCTTTGAACCTGACGGATCCTCCACTCCTACCTCACCTACTTTCCAGACACGTAAGCTGTACCCCTTGCTGTCATGTCAACTTTGGCTCCTCCAAGCCCATATGTTACAGAGTAGAATTACCCCCATAGAATTTCTATGACCGTAGATTGGCTGGTCTTTCTTTTGTAGCCTCAGAGGTTGTATGAAATTTGCCAACTTTTAAATTAGCAACCAAGGAGAGTCTATTAGTACCACTGGCCTCACTGAAATGCTCCTGTTTTGCTGGATGGAATTTAGATGCATTTCTATCATTTTCAAGGTTCTCTCATGATGCAAAGCATTTGCACTTAGCCACTAACCTAAAGGTCAACGGCTCAAACCAAAGCAACAGAACCATAGGGCAAAGGTTTGGCAATTTGTCTCCATAAAGCTTACAGGAAAGAAAATCTGGTAAATTCCACTCTATAGTACAAGTGTCATCCTCATTTGCAATCAACACAATGGCAAAAGATTTGCTCTTTGTTTTCGTTGACGTCACAGGAAAGAGGCAACATGAGAGACAATTGAAGAGTATGACAACCCTTGACTTTTCCCATCAGAGGACAAGAAGAATAGTAAAAACATTCAAATGGAAGTCATCTATTTCTGTATGATATCATCTGAAAAGGTATTAATATATACTGCATCAACAGGAAATTATCCAAAGTTGGCACAACAAAAGTTCATTCCTTGTGCATATAATGATCCTTAGGATGTAGGTAGCCTCCTTCTTCTTGTCGCTCTGCCTTCTGGTACACATGGTCCCTGTGGCAAGACAGAGAAGGATAGAGGACCACATAGGAATCTTGATAGTACCAGATTGAAGCTAGGCTATATCACTTTTACCCACAAACTACTGGCCAGATTCAGTCAGATGGCCTCAACAGGAACTACTGTGTTGAATATGGTATCATGTTGGCTATCTCTACTTAGATTTGTTGTGCCTAATTCCCTTCACAGAGGTGCAAAACTCCAGAAAGAGGCAATGTGGAGGAGAGGAGAAAGAGACTGGTAAAATCCCGGTCCTAGAAAACACAACCACAGACATTTTTATAGACTGTTGCAGCATTTACCTGTGTCCCAGTCCTGCTACGTTAAAACAAAGGAACAGAGCCATGATTTGAAAAGGTGCCAGGGAAAATTTTATGAGAATGGAATTCACTTTGGCATATTCAAAAGAGGTAGTCCTTATACTCCTTCTTATATAGGAAATGTGGATGTGTTTTATCCTCTGCCACAGGTGAGTCTGAAAGAGGTGAAGTGACTTGTCCAAAGTTATATCATAAGTTAGAAGTAGAAACGATTGAACCTAATCAAACCTTCTGACTGACATTCAACCGTGGAGTAGGAATTGGACGATTAAGTGTTCTCATCCATCTGCACCTTTCTGCCCTCAGAAAATCTATGTTTCTGCTGATAAAGAATAAAGGAAACAAGTAATCCCAGATGTTCAAGTTTCTACAGAGCAAGGAATCTATTTACAAGGTCTGTGACTTTTCCAGGTCACTGGGTCCCCTCTGTCTCTACTTACAATGCTATAAGAGGGTTCACTGAGTCTCAGAAACAAGGTGGAGTATATTACTCTGTGTTCTCTTTGCCCTAGTGTTGCTGTTGTTGTTATCTGTCAAGTTGGTTTTGACTCTGGAAGGTCCCTAGACAACAGGATGAAACATTCCCAGGCCTGGGTCTTCCTCACGATCATTGATACACTCCGTCCATTGTTGCACTCACTGCGTATTTTGTTTGATTACCGTGCTCCTACAGCATCTCAAATACAGAGAAGCCCACCCCCATCAGTGTGCCAGCTCTGTTAGTTAGTGATTCAGAATGACTTTCCAGAGCCATCCCTCAGTCTCCCATGATACTTGTCTGACAACCCCTTAATCTTGGCAAAAGCTGCATTAAACCAACCTGTCATCATTGCCTTTGCTCCGAGCAGCAGCTCGGAGATTCGCACGCACACTCACTCAGAACCAGGCTCTGCAATCAGTTAGGAGAAATTACATTTGGGGGGCCTGTTGCTCCACAGCCAGAACTCAGAAGCAGACAGCAGGGCATGCCAAGAGGCACGGGGCCAGATTCAGGCTGCAGGTGAGCTCCTTCCATTGTGAGGGCTGTCAGGAGTCGTCAAAGGGAATGTTTAAACAATCACTTCTCTCAAACACTGGTCCCAGCCCTGTTGGGTTAAAACAAAGGGAGGGAGCCATAATATGAAAGGTGTCAGGGGAAATTTGATGAGAATGGGATTCACTTTGGCATATTCAAAGAGCCTTGCTGTTACCCTGGTCCTAGCAAAGCTGTTTCATCCTGTACTTTGTAGCCTGTGAAACTCTACTCCTTCTCAGAAGAAAGCGAAAATGAAGCTATATCCACTGGCACCCCCTTCCCAAATATTTTCTAGGCCTAAAGTAAAGAAAAACAAGAGGAATTATAATAAAAATGCATGGGCTGTGACACAAGTTCAAATTTTTCCTTGAGCAATCATTGTACAAAAGTCACAGTTTATCAGACTCTGATTTAACTTCTAAATTATTTTTAATATACCTTCTTACATGCCAACCACTTTTTTTTTGTTTTTTAAAAATATTTATTGAGGAGTAGATGTGCAGGAGTCATTGCACAGCTCTCCCTAATTCTTTATTCCTCACCCCTCAGAAGAAACGAACATTCCTTTGACTCTGACCTTTGACCAGGTAACTTGCTTTGGCCCCTAGAAGGTTATTAATACCCCTCCCATAGGTGTGTGGAAGTTGAGCACTAAACGAGGCAGACTAAAGAAAAGTCTGTATTTGAATGATGGCGCTGATGAGAATACTGAAAGTACCATGGATGGCAAAAAGAACAAACAGCTCCGTCTTGCAAGAAGTACATCCCAGAATACTCCTTAGAGGCAAGGATGTCAAGACTTTGTCTCACAAACTTGAGACATGTGATCAGGAAAGGCCAATTCGTGGAAAATGACTTCATGCCTGGTCAAGAGGAAGAGCAGTGAAAAGGAAGAAGGCCCGTGGTGAGATGAGTTAACACAGTGGCTGCAACAGTGTGCTCAAACACCGCGGCAGTTTGGCGGTTGGCACGGAACAGTATTTCGTTGTGTTGTACATGAGTCACAGTGAGTCAGAACTGACTCAAGGGCACATAACAACAATATGCTACCAACAATGAGAAAAATCATCTAACCCATGGATGTCAACTCCAGCCCAACTCAGAGCAATTCTAAAGGACCGAATAGAATGACCTGGTAGGGTCTCCAAGGAGGCAGATTTTTTTCAACAGTTTTATTGGCATATAATTCACAAATCATGTAATTCATTAGTTCAATCACAATAAGAAGAGTTGTACAAGGGTGTTTCACATTCACTTTTTAAAAACTGACACAGTTTTTAAAAAACATCAAAAGGGAGATCAAATGATGCTATTACATGTTGACCAAACTACCTATGTGACAGTTGGCATTAAAATATTATCTGACAATAAAGATTATTCATATCCATCAACTATGATCAGAAGGAATTCTCTGGAGACTTAATCCTGTATGGACCCTGCAAATGAATTGTGGGCTTCTGCTGTCATCCATAGTCTTATAAAAACCAAGTGTTCACACTTTAAGCTCTTATACCATGCTCTCCTTCGAAGTTGGATTTCATTATTTACAATCCTCGAATCACACAGGCTGCTGTGCTTCTTCCATGTGGACTTAGTTGATACCTCACTTAGAAGACTGGTTGTTTGAAGACCCCAAATGCTCTTCCCTCTGATAGCCAGGCATCGTGTGGCTCTTTCACCACACTCTGTTACAGCATCTCTATCTTCAGTTGTTTCTTCATGAGGGTGGACCTTAAACAGAGTCGTGTCACAAGAACTACTTGTTCTTAGACTGCGCTAGAATTAAGTGCAAACCCCACACCTACTCATATATCTATACTTTATATATGCCTCTAGCTCACCTTAGAGACAGTATTTTCATTTCATGTTGGAGAATATTATCAATTTACCACCTCTATCATCACTGTCACTGCCATCAGTCAGTACTGACTCAAAATAACCCCATAGGACAGTGTAAACTGGCCCTGTGATTTGCAAAGGCTGGAAATCTTTACAAGTAAGATATACCTGACCAGAGTACAAGAGGACAAATGAAGGCAGGGTGGGTGGAGAGGTAGAATGGAGTGAATCCTGGCCCACCAAGCCTTCAGGATGATAATCATACTCAGAACAGCCGATGCACAGACAGAATCATATGGCCAGCCTCATTATGAAAGACAGCTACCCTCGCTCGCTGACCTAAGGCATTTCAGGGTCACCAATGGAGAAACAGGGTCAGATTATACCCTGTCTGATCCAAGTATACCATGGAAAAACACTAAGGGTGTGCAACAGAACATGGAGTTCCAGATGGAGTGCCAACGATATACTTTGGGGCCAGGATGTGGTAGCCCATCCAACTCAACCAGGGGACACTCCTGTAGGTCAATGAACAGACCTTGAACTATTTACAGATTTTTTAATTGCTATTATTTTTATCTTTTTAACTTATTTATATAGATATATATTGGACATTGGGGTCTTTTGTTGTTATCATTGTTTTATTTTCTTTGGTTGCTTCATTTCAGTAAACCTTTCTTTTGGTACATATTGTTACCTCTGCAGGTCTATCTAGATGAGATAGGCTGGATGAACACTCTGGTGGCAAAAATAACAGGATTGATGGTTCCGGGGGGTGGGGGAGGAAGACACATGGGAGATGGGGAGGAGGGAGAAAAGAGGTAGTGTTGATCAGCCCAGGGATAAGGGAATAACAATTGATTCAAAATCAGTGACAAGGTGGGCGTGAGAAGTCCAATAGGGATTGCTCAAGAGTAATGTAACAGAGAGAAAATACTGAAACCCAAATGGAGGCTGAGCATGATAGTGGGACAAGAGGAAAGTAAAAGGAAATAGAAGAAAGAACGGGAGATAAAGGACATTTATAGAGGTTTAAATACAGGCATGTAAATAGGTGCATATATTTATATATAATGATGGGGAAATAGATCAACAAGCATATACTTATAGGGTCAGTTGTAGGACAGCAGATGGGCATTGGACCTCCACTCAAATACTTCATCAGTACAAGAACAATTTGCTGTATTAAATTGGCATCCATGATGCTCACCTTCCTGACATGATCACTGGAGAAATATGTGTGCATAAGCAAATGTGGTGAAGAAAGCTGATGTTGCCTGGCTATGAAAAGATATAGCATCTGGGGTCTTAGAGGCTTGAGTAAACAAGTGGCCCTCCAGCTCAGCATCAGCTCAGAAGCAACAAAGTCCATATGGAAGACCACACCAGCCACAAGGTGTTCAAGAGATCAGGTATCAGGCATCAAGAACTAAAAATTATATCATTATAAATGAGGGGGAGTACAGATTGGGGACCCAACGTCCATCAATAGGTGAAGCAGCAATATCCTCTTAAAGTGGGGTTGCAGGAAGGAGATGAGCCAGTTATGGTACAGTGTAGTAACAATGAAATATACAACTTTCCTCTAGTTCTCAAGTGCTTCCTCCCACCCACTATCATGATCCCAGTTCTACCAGACAAATCCAGCTAGGCCAGGGGATGTACACTGGGGTCAGAAACATGGGGAATTTAGGACAGATGATCCCTCAGGACTAGTGGTGAGAGTGGTGATACTGGGAGGGTGGAGGGATGGTGTAATGGAAAGGGGGAACCAATTTCAGGGATCTACATGTAACCTCTTCTATGGTGTACAGACAACAGGGAAGCGAGTGAAGGGACACACTGGACAGTGTATGATATGAAAAATAACAATTTGTAAATTATTAAGGGTTCATGGGTCAGGTGGTAGAAGGAGGGAAGAGAAATATGGGGAGCAGGTACTGGGGGCCTAAGTGGAGGGAAGATGTTTTGAGAGTGATGATGCCAACAGGTGTGCAAATGTGGCCTCCACACAATTGATGTATGTATGGATCGTGATGGGAATTGTATGAGCCACCAATAAAATTATTTATAAAATGAATTTTTAAAAAGGAGGGGGTTTGCCAGTGGCCTGTCGATTTTACTGATCCTTTCAAAGAGCCAACTTTTTGCTGCATTAATCTTTTGCATTGCTTTTTTGTCTTCCCAGTGGTTCAACTCTGCCCTAATTTTTATTATTTCTTTTCTTTTACTGTTGGGGGGATTATTCTGCTGCCTCTGTTCTAGTTGTTGGAGATTTTGTGAGAGCGTGTCTGCCATAAGACTCTCCTCCTTTTTCATATATGCTCTTATTGCTTGGATAGATGGTGTATGAGTCAGAAATTACTAACTGCCAGTAAGATTTTAACATTTATAGCTAATAATGCTGAATCAAAAATGACAAACCTAGATGTAGAAATTTATAAACTAAGATCTCTTTTCTTTCAATGAATTGCTTAAATAAGTTTAAAAAAAAGAGTAGAACGCTGAATTTTTATTTCCCCCCTACTCTCCCTCCTTTGTGAATCCTTGATAATTAATCATTTTTTCATGTATTATATCAACTACTGTCTCCAATCACCCATTTTCTGTCCCCCCCTGTGAGAGCATTATATGTAGATCATTGTGATCAGTTCCACCTTTCTCCCCCTTACCCACCTGGTATTGCTATTCTCATTGTTAGTCCTGAGGGGTTTATCTGTCTTGGATTCCCTGTGAGTCAAGCTCTTATCTGTACCATGTACATGCTCTGGTCTAGCTAGAACTGTAAGGTAGAATTGAGGTCATGATAATGGGGAGGAGGGAACATTAAAGAACTAGAGGATAATTGTATGTTTCATCAGTGTTATGCTGCATGCTGACTGGTTCATCTATTACTTGTGACTCTTCTGTAAGGAATTGTCCAATTGTCTCCAGATGAACTTTAGGTCTACACTCTATGCTCCCCCTAATTCACATCAATATGATTTTTTGTTCTGGGTCTTTGATGCCTCATACCTGATCCCATCAATCCTCATGATCACACAGGCTGGTGTGTTTCTTCTACGTGGGCTTTGTTGCTTTTCAGCTAGATGGACGCTTGTTTATCTTCAAGCCTTTAGGACCTCCAATGCTATATCTTTTGATAGTCGGCACCATCAGTTTTCTTCACCATATTTGTTTATGCACCCACTTTTGCCTTCAGAGATCTTGTGAGAATCATGGAATGCTGGATTAATATTTGAGGGAGTATTTGATTAGAGGCCCAAATGATAACTTAATACTTAACATATAAATATATGTACATAGATCTATTTCACTATGATTCTATATAAATATATTTACATATGTACATGTTTGCATTTAGACCTCTACAAATATCCTTTGTCCCCTATTTCTTTCATCTACTTCCTTTTCCTTTCCTCTTGCCCCACTATCATGTTCAGTCTACATTCTGGTTTCAGTAATTCTACGCAACAACATTGCCCTAGATCAAGACCCACTAGATATCCTATACCCTCCTCACCGTTGATTTTAGATCACTTGTCATTCTCTTGTCCATGGGTTTGTTGACACCCCCTTCCTTTAGCATTGGTCTAAAACAAGTTGTTTTTGTTGCTAAATGTCACTGAGTCATTTCATGGCTGTAGCCACTGTATGCACGATAGAATGAGACACTGTTTAGCCCTGTGCCATCCTCACAATTGCTCCCTTGTTTAAGCCCATTGCTGTAGCCAATGTTTCTATTCACATCTGTTAGGGCCTTCCTCTCTTTCTATGAACCTCCATTTTATCAAGAGTTATATTATCATCCAGAGACTTGTCTATCCTGATGACCTGTCCAAAGAACTTAAGAGAACTCTTTTCATCCTTGACTCTAAGGAAAAATCTGGCCACACTCCTTCCAAGAGTGATTTGTCAATATTCTAAGCCAGCACCACAATCCAAATCCAGTAATTCCTCTCCTGTCTTTCTCACTCGATTTCCAATTTTCATATGTAGATGAGGCAATTAAAAACACCATGGCTTGAGTCAGGAGCACACTAGTCCTCAAATTAGCATTCTTAATTCTCAACACTTTACCAAGGTCTTGAAAAGCAGAGTTAACCAATACAACACATCTGTTGACTGTTGTTTCTAAGAGGATTGATTGTAGATATAAGCAAGACATTATCCTTGACAACTTCAATCTTTTCTTCATTTCTCATGATGTGCTCTTTTTCCAGGTGTGCAAATTTTGGTTTTCCTTACATTGAGTTGTAATCCATACTAAAGTCTACAATCAGTGATCTTCATGAAGAAGTGCTTCAATTCCTCCTCACTGTCATTATGCAATGTTGTGCAATCTGTTCATTGCAGGTTGTTAATAAGCCATTCACCAATCCTGATGACACATTCTTGTTCCTACAATCCAGCTTCTCTGATGTTTGTCCAGCATATAGAATGAACAAGTATGATGAGAGGATACAACACTGACACACACCTTTCCTGATTTGAAGTCTTTTTTCTATTCAATCAACTGCTTCTTAATCTATGTACAAGCTCTGAATGACCACAATGGAATAGTCCTTATTTTTCTCAAGCCTATCTGAAGTTTGGTATGATTTATACAGTCAAATTAATTTGCATGATCAATAAAACACAAGTAAACATCTTTTGGGTATTCTCTGCTTTCAGCCAAGTACCACCTTACATAGGGAAGATTATTCATTGTTCCATGTCCTCTTCCAAATCGAGTCTGAACTTCTGGCAGACCCCAAAGTTTCAATGTAACAAAGTAGTGGACAAAATATACAAGACTCTTCATCTTATACTCCATATTACATACCTAACACATAGTTTATAATAACTTTATAAAGTAAACAATATTCCTATATACACATAAAAAGGTGTGGTAAAGAACGATTGAATAAAAAAAAAAGAATGGTTGAGTCAGTTGCATAAACTAATCCAACCAAGAAAAAAAGCCAAATATTAACTAAAAGTGGATTTCATGCCAGGGCAGTAAGGTTAGTGTTAAAGTTTACACAACATATAATATGCTAAAAATGATGAAGACTTGACAATGCACTTACTAAGATCAAAGACCATATTCTTCATTAAGGACAACTCAATATAAATAAAATGCAAATCCTTAAAACTGGAAAAATAGACATGATAAGTGGAGAAAAGTTAGAAAGTGTCAAAAATTTCATTTTACTTGGATCCACATCCCATGCTTCTGGAAGCAGCAGTCAAGAAATCCAATAATATTTTGTGTTGGGCAAATTTACTGCACAAAATATAGGTAAAGTGTTAAAGATGTCAATTTGAACAATATGGTATGCCTAACCCATGCCATGGTATTCTAAATTGCCTCATGTATATATGAAATTTGGACATTAGTAAGGGCGACTGGGAAAGAAGCAATACATTTCAGTTACAGGGTTGCTGAAAAATATTGAAAGGACCATGGACCAGAAGAACAAAGAAGCCTGTACTGCAAGAAGTACAGTCAGAGTGCCTTAGGAATGAGGATGGCGACATTTTGTCTCTGAGACCTTACACATGTTATCAGGAAGACAGCTCTGGAAAAAGAACATTATGCTTTGCAAAGCAGAGGGTCAGTGAAAAAGAAGGAAACCCTAGATGAGGCAGATTGGCGCAATGGCAGCAACAATGTGCTCAAATATAAAACACATTAGCAGAATACAAAATGAAGCAGTGTTCTTTTGTACACAGGATGCTATGATTGAAACTAACTCAACAGCACCTGATAACACATAATGTAATAGGTAAGTCACTAAGTTACAATAAGCACTGGCTTCTGCACCAGAAATACAACAATAATAGCAAGGCATGTCTACCTAAAGGTTTTGTTGTAGACAGTATTCCTGCGTTGTAGACAATACTCCATTATTGATGGTGCAGTGATGGTGACTGTTGTTGTTGCTGTTTTGAAGTAACCTAAACCCAGAGCCTGGCCAATTAGTTCCTCATTACTATGTTAGCTCTAATCTAGTTTTGTATCCTTTATACCAGATCAATCTGTACATAGAACTGATTGATTGTCTTGGAAAGTGTTCTTGCTTCTTATCAGAGGAAAAATAAGAAACCTAGCAAATATTCAAATCAACTTTACTAATCTTTATCTATCCAAATCTATAGGAGTCTATAAGCCATTTTTGACAAATTCACTACAAAGAGGTTATTAAACTCATAGGCTTGAAGCAGACATGCTGAATGAAGTAACTGACTACATAATGTATAAGTATAGGTATAGGTGCAAGACAAAAATGTAAGCATTTTGTTTTTTTAAAATTAAGAATTTCAAAACAGTGGCATCAAAGTACTGAACCTAGGCCCCTTTATATTTAATATCTACTTCCTAGATTTGTTTTGAAAAATAACTGGGATGAGGATCCCCGCTCCTTAAAGCAATATGTGGCAATGAAAACTATTCACTAAGGGTGGTGTAAACTGTCACTGTTATTTTTACCTGTTTAATGAAGCAACGCAGGGAATTTCAACTTGCTTACAGTCCTCTAACCTTTGCAAGAAGGCTGGACAGCCATTTTCTTACATGACTTTCTGAACAATGCTGAGAAGCAAGCAGGACGAGAGCTCTTTAGTTCTGTAGATAAAGATGTAGAGGCCCAGAGAATGTTTGAGGCTTTCCAAGGTCACAATAGTAATTGCTAGAGTTGGTTTGGGATGTGATCCCCTAACCTGTTAGTATTTCCACCCAATCCTCCCAGCTTCAGATACATTAGGTCCTGGTAAATTTACCATGTATACTGAGTTTTACTACTTCCATGTAATCAGGATCCAACTATAATTTGGAATGAAAGCCAGACTTTGTTTAGAGATCCTCACTGTTGTTCCCTGGGGTCACTTTCCTTCCCTGACTCACAGGACAATGTAGCCCTGTCTTCTGATAAAGATCATAGACTCTTGAGAATAAATGGACTGAGATCCACTCGATCATTGGCAAAGTCCCTGGAGTCACACTGGGAAGTAGTTTGGAAAAGCACTTAACCCTGATCTTCCTAATCTCACCAGAACAGTTGATGCTGGATAATTCTTTCTTGTACAAATAAATCCTACCCATTGTGAGGTGCTGAAAAGCATCTCTGTCCTCTACTCACTATATTACAGTATTCTCTCAGCCATGATAACCCAAAGTATCCCTAAACCAGTTCTTATCAAGTCACTTCTGACTCATGGTGTTGCAGAGAACTACGCTCCAAAGGGTTTTCAATGACTAATTTTCAGAAAGTAGATCACCAGAACTTTATCCCAAGGCGCCACTTGGGTTGACTTGCAGCTCCAACCTTTTAGTTAACAGCAAAATGCATTAACCACCAGGGGCATTATCAAATGTCACCTAAAGTACAAGGGTGGGGACAGGCTGGAGAAAGGAGAACAAAATAGTCCCAACTGAGAAACGCTAACCTCATATCTCTGACCGTCAATGCCCTCAGATATAATCTGGAGATAATAACAATAAAAAATCCGCTTCGCTAGGTCATAAATGCTGAATGAAATGGCAGCATACTGATCAGGGGTAGGGCCTTGCACACAGGTAGATGGTTAATCAATATGATCAACTCGATGGAGCAGAAAGCTTAGCAAGGAACTCCTTGAAATTAGATTTCAGAATTCCAGTCAGCAAATATCTACTGAGGGTCCATTTCTATATAAGTATTTCCAGGTGCTGGCAATGAAAAGTTCATTAAGACTGAGTTCTCTCCTCAAGGGGTTCCCTGTTTGGATACTGAAACCTGGTTTGAATTCTAGCTTTCCATTTACATGCTTAACTTGGGCAAGTTTGCTTTTGTTCAGCCTTTGTTTCCTCCTCTCTAAAATGGAGATACCAACACTCCCTCAGTGCCCTAGCTCTTAAACCAGTTGGCTATATCACCTTTTAACCAAATCTAAGTCTCCCTGAGCTTAAGGATTAAGTCTCTAAGTGGGAGATGCTGTTTATTTCACAGAAGGCAATTTCCACCATCCAGGAAGCCCTGGAAGGAGTCCTGGTGGCACAGTGGTTAAGCACTCAAGTGCTAACTGAAAGATTGTTGGTCCAAATTCCATGGGAGAAAAGATCTGGTCTGCTCCTCTGAAGATTACAGCTCAGATGAGGGATATATAACTCTTCTTAATGAGGACTTAACCAGGGAATAGTGTGATACATAATTATTATATCAAGAAAATGACTTAAGAAAGAAAAAAGAAACCAAGTTTGACCTTTGGTTACCAAGGGTGTAGGAGGAAGAGTATCTGCTTAGGAGGCATTGAATTTACGTTACTAGCAGTAGAATACTTTGGAAAAAGATATCAATAAAGTTTGTACAACACAGAAATCAATGACACTGGAGGATACATGCAAAAGTTGTTGAAATGGATAACATTTTGTTGTGTGTATTTTTGCCACAATTGAAAAAATAATAATTACATGAATAACCGTAAGGAAGAAGAAAATGTCCAAAAATTGACCGTGGTGATGATTATACACATCTTCTTGATATGATTGAGGGACTGAATTGCATGATGTGTGGTTAAAGTACCATGAAAACTGCTAAAATAATTGAAATTCTCTGAATTGACACAATGCAGCCACAAAGGAGGCCTGGGAAGAGCAACCAGTTATGTGTCTGGTTATTACTAAACCAAAGGTTGACTGTTCAAAGCCACCCAACGATGATTTCATAGGAAAGCTGGCAATCTAGTCCCCAAAATTCTCAATCCAGCGAGCCGGAAGCAGTGCACTTCTGCTCTGAAATGCACAGGATCACAGGAGCTAGGAATCACCTTGACCGTGAGGTCGTTCATGAGCAGGAGTTGGCACTCTGGGCTCCCATGGACTTGGGCTGTGGCCTGGACCAGGTGAGTTCACGGAACTCATCCATCATTCTGCATTCCCCTATCCAGTGGGGATAAAATGGGCATGTGCTTCACAAGGCTGTTGTGAGGCTAAAATGAAATCATTCAGATACAGCTCCACAGAAATCCCAGCTCAAAGGAAGCCCAAGTACCTCATCACCATGGCGATGAAGGCGTCCAAAGGGGCAGGCGGATGCCGACCAAGGTCAGGCGGTGGAGGTGGCTGTCCGAGGCCTGACCCACTGTTGCCTTTTGAGAACCGACGCAGCAGCTCAGGGCCAGCTTCCCTCCCAGTCTTGGCTGTGGCCGGCGAGCATCTCAACACTCAAACCTCTCTACCCCGGCTTCTCCTAGGCCAACGGCAACAGCTTGTTCCCCAGGCCTTCAACCAGCGCCTGAAGTGGATTAAAATATGTATGTATATATTTATGCGCACAAGAAAGAGGAAAAGTGTAACTTCTAGTCAGAGCCTAAATTCCCTGCCTCCAAAGCCCAGCTGGATAGCAGGCGATCTAACAGCAACCAGCCGCACAATTAGCTGGGGTTCTGTAGCTGTCTGCCGCAGCCTGCTTACTCCGATGTCTCGATAGGTGGTCTCCCAGTTCATCAGTTCATAAATAAGTAATTTGAAATGTGTTCCTGAGGGAAATTTTCCTCCTGCTCTCCCCAACAGACTGTACTCATCACTTTTCCCATTCTCCAGGTAGCTGCCGTCCTCATTTATAATGGCCAGAGGAACTACGCTGTTCTAATTCCTGCTTCATTACAGTGTCTAACGCGAGGTCGCACCAGCCTCACGACGCCACATTTCTTTATATTGAGAAGGAGAAGGCGGGGGGAGGTTCGCATATATTATTTATTGGCACTTTGGAGGTAGCTATGGTATCGGATTAAATGGAATATTTTTTTAATACAAAGCAAGACAGGCAGGTTGCGTTCTGAATGGAGTTTTTGAAATGTTGATCCACTCCACATAGCACACATGTGGGTGCTGGGTGGGCATGCACACGCAGCACACAAACCACACACTCCACATATGCAAGTCATACAGACCACACGAACCACACACATATACACACACCATCACTACTTGCTTTTTCTCACTCCTTTTACCCCAGGTCTGCCTCCTGCCTCGCATTTAGACAGACAGATATTTGGTACATATTTTGAGGTATTATCCCAACCCTATATTTTTCCACTCAAGAAAAATGTACAACCAGATCAAAAGCACCTGGTGACTTAGGAATACCAGGGTCCCCCACAGGCAAAGCTAATGGAGTCACTAATTTGCTTGGCCAATAAAACCAATGATTTCTCTACTAAAAGCCTTTGAGTGAAACCTCCAGGGCTTGCTGCAGGGTAGTGGATGTGGGCTGGTTTCCTCTTAGCCAATAACCTAATTATTTTTTAAAGCACTAACTGTACCTTTCATTATAATAATGCATATAATTGATTTTACTGATATGTCTTTCATGGCATCTATTAGTCACTGGGAACTATATTTACTTCTTTTTGTTGTTTTTATGATTGTTTAGCTTTGGGGTCTCATAATAGGTAATTAATAAAATATGTTAATCTGAGAGTAATTTACCTAATGAGATCTCTAGGAATGCTTTTCCCTCCTGATAAAGGAATTTCTCAGATGGCTTTTGTGAGAGGAATAGGTTTCCTGTGAAATCTTGGCACAAGCTGAATGCTCAATTTGGATATTTTTCCCCTTGTTTTAAAACCAAAGATTTCATCCAAAAAAATCTGAAATTGAGCATCAGAGACTGTCCAGTTTCAGAGGAAATTATCCATTTCTCTTGTCTGATAGTCATAACCAATCTCCCCCCCACCCATTTCCCCACCTTCAGGACCATCATCCCATTAGCCAAGAGGGCAGGTAAGCAGCTATGAATTGGATCTTTCTTGAAGAAAAGGGCTATCATTAAGGAGGACAGCAAGATTATTGTTGGGCAAAAAAAGGAAATCAAAAGGGTGAGATGAAGAAAAGAAATGAGAGAAGAGGATAAATGAGGACAGGATCTACACTTTGACACACAGCACATTCTTTGGTAGGAGAGGAACACAGCACCCAACTATGGTCTCCTATGTTTGTGAAAGGCTCACTTTACCAAGGGGAATGCTCTCCTCTCTAGGCTGCGGGTCAAAAAGCCACACGGCTGTCTTGCTGACGGAATGGGGCCAAAGCTGAAGGTTCTGAAGCAGACAGAGGGGGGTTAACTGCAGTTATGTACCCTTGAACTGCTGGCTTTGTTTATATCGCTTCTTCTCTCTGCATCACACTGGCCTATAAAGAAAAGATGAGCATGTGTCTATATTCACCCAAACTTGACCTTTCCCCTCTGGGTTTTTGGCACAAGCTGAATGCTCAATTTGGATATTTTTCCCCTTATTTTAAAACCAAAGATTTCATCCAAAAAAATCTGAAATTGAGCATCAGAGACTGTCCAGTTTCAGAGGAAATTATCCATTTCTTATGCATTATTTGTATTTTTGTCTTTGTACTGCTATGATTTTTATCCTTGCTACATTAGTGCAATTTTATTTTTTATTGTTTTCTATTTGGTCTCCCATCCATGAAGCACAGGAGGAGAGAATGCATAATGATAATAACTAATACAAGGGGATATAGGGCATATAGTTTATAGAGGTGGGAGGGTTATAGGGGGGTAAAGGGAATTCTAATGAAGACAGAAAGGGGGAAGGGAGAACTAGAATGCATTGTGATTGCATAAATCATTTGAAAGGTGATGTAACCATGGGGGCGGGTAGGGGATGCTTTAAAATCAAAGTGGTGGTTATTATACCATTCCCCTTAATATGATTGAACAATTGAACATTTGAATTGTATGATATGTAAACTACGTGTCAATAAAACTGTTGCATGGGTGGAGATAGTAGGAACAGAAGGACCTGCTCCATTGGACCTTTAGAAGGATTGACAGAGACATACCCATCATGGTGAAACACCATGGGCTATGCTAGAGTTTTTGATCTTGGCACTACACTGATGTGTGAAGCTGTCTTGTTCATTGTCAAAGGATTGGGAGCATTCTTGGCCACTACTCACTAGCTTCCAAGAGCACTCTATCCACACATTCCAATAATTGTGAGAATCAAAATAGTCTGCAGATATTGCCAGGTACCTTCTGAAAAAGAATTAGGCAGTCATTTCTACACAAAAGGCTTAGTAAACAATAGCCTAATAATAAATATCCATACAGTGATCACTTCTGCAAATCAACTGACAGAATAGGCAAGAAAATCACTTTATAAGATTGTAGGATGGTGCCCAACTGTTCTGAAAAGGATCACATTAGACAGTTCTAAACAGAGTGGAAAGAAATGGATAATAAACTTTTAAATCATGAAACAGTTTGGGCTATAATAGAGATTGGTGGAACCTCCAAGATGATGGCCCGTCACCACCTTTGAGGTAACTGAATTTACATCCATGACTAAGATTTTAGCCAAATAATAGACAGCCATATAATAGTATGCACTGGGTTGCTTACCTCAAAGTCAGTAGTTCAAAGCCACCCACTGCTCCACAAAAGAAAGATAGGGCTTACTATTCCTATAAAGATTTATAATATCAGAAACCCACTGAGGCACTACTATCCTGTCATTATGCATTGGTGTTGATTAAATGGCAATGAGTTATAAGGGAAACAATAACACTAGTGAATAAACATCTAAGATACTAGTGGAACATTTAACCAAAGACAAAAAAATTGGTTAAGAAAGGAGAAATGGAAGCAAGCTACATAGGGAGGATGTGAGATAAGTAACATTTCATAGAAGGGATGGACATTAATAATATGAAACAAAATGTGTATGATCTACTGAATATAAAACTGAAGATCTATGCTCAATATTGAGTCAATCTTCACTCAATTCATAATAAAAAGTTTTGCTTTTTTTTAAAGCTCAAAAATTCTACATTGGGGGAAAAGGTGTGATGTTGTACAATAAATCCTTCCAACTTTTAGGATCCTCATAGGGAATAAGTGTAGGCTCCAATCAGTCTAAAAGGAACTCAGATGACACAAGATATTGGTCAAACAGCTGTTAATTGAAGGGTCAGCAGTTCAAACCCACAAGTAACTCTACAAAAACAAAACCAAAAGCCATTGTTTCCATAAAGATTATAGGCTTGGAAATCCTGTAGGGGAAGTTCTACTCTGTCCTACATAATCTCTGTGAGCCAGAATCAACTCACTGGGACTGGTTTGTGGTTTTGTTTTTGTTTCTTTTCAGTCAATCTAGACTAGGACACAGGAAACTCTCAGACAAAATCCAATCTCATTGCTAGGCAGAGGGTATTCACCTAGGGTTGCAGGGACTCTACCTATGGATCACATACCAACCTGTGTATGAACCATTGTGTATGAACCAGCCTCAAGCTCAGTCTCTTCAAGAGCTAAACCAAGTCAAAACCAAAGGCACCCAATATGAAATAATGTGTGAATATATTTATGCATATACACATGCACACATATATACTAGATATATATAGTTAATAAATATAAATTTTATTTACTCTGAAAATGTAAATACATATAATATATTTACTATGCCTGAAAAAGATCTATATCTATGCTCATTCCAAGAAAGGTGCCCCAACAGAATGCTCATACTATAGAACAATATCACTGATATTTCATGCATGTAAAATTGTACTGAAGATCACCCAACAATGTTTGCAGCAAGTACATTGACAGGGAATTGCCAGAAGTTCAGGCCAGATTCAGAAGAGGCCATAAGAAGGGATATCGTCATTCCTATCAGATGAATTTTGCCTCAAAGCAGAAAACACCAGAAAGATGTCAACTTGTGTTTCATTGATTATGCAAAGACTGTGTAGACCATAGCAAACTCTGTATAACTTTGAGAAGCATGGGAATTCCAGACACTTCATTATGCCCATAAGAATCTTGTAAATGGATCCAGAGGCAGTTATGCAAACAGAGCAAGGGCATATTGCATGGCTTAAAACCAGGAAAGTTGTAAGGCAAGGTTGAAATCACTCACCAATTTGTTCAGTCTGTATGCCAAGCAAATCATCAGAGATTTGTATGATATAAAGAATTGGAGGAAGTCTTATTAACAACCTGCACTATGCAGATGATACAACCTTGCTTGCTTACAGTCAGAAGAATTGAAGCACTTGCTGATGAAGATCAAGGTTTGCAGCCTTCAGTGTGGCTATAACTCAATGAAAAGAAGACCAAAATCATCAAAACTGTGCCAATTGGTCACATCATTATAAATGGAGAAAAGTTTGAAGTTCTCAAGTGTTTTGCCAATGGTCATGAAGCAGCAGTCAAGCGCTCAAAAGACATATTGCTTTCGTTAAATCTGCTGCATAAGAACTCTTTAGAGTATTAAAGAGTAAGGATATTATTTTGAGGACGAAGGTTCACCTGACCCAAGTCAGTTATCCTTCATCGCATCATAAGCATGTGAAAGTGGACGTTGAATAAGGAAGACCTGAGAGGACTGATGCATTTGAATTATGGTGCTGGTGAAGGATATTGAACGTAACATGAATAGCTAAAAGAACAAACTAATCTGTGTTGGAAGAAGTAAGGACAGCATGCTCCATAGAGGGAAGGATGGGAAGACTTTGTCTTACATACTTTGGATGTATTCCCAGGAGAGATCAGTCCTGAAGGAGGACATCATGCTTTGTAAAGTGAAGGGTAGTGAAAAGGAGCAATCCTCTCAAGGAGCTGTGTTGGCACAGTGGCTGCAACCATGGACTGAGGCATAGAAACAATTGTGAGAATGGCACAGGACCGTGCAGTATTTTATTCCTTTGAGCATAGGGTTTTGATGGTTTGAAGCGGACTCACTAGCACCGAACATTTACTCTGTAACATGTCTAGCGTGAACTTGCATATGAGCAGTTAATGATCTGTAATCAAGAACCAATGATATCGAAGGGAGACGTTCCTGCTACACTGTCATTGTCAAAAAGCAAACAAAGGTAGAGCACTACCTGAAACACTGCACAAAAGAACGGACCGTTTCAAGTGCTCACTCCTCTGTGCCAAGAAGTTTGCAACAGATACTTGCCCAGTTGGCTAGAAGAGATCCGTATAACTGTCCATCCCAAAGAAAGATGATCTAGCAGAATGTGAAAATGATCAAACAACATAATTATCACCACAGGAAAAAGAAATTTTGCTGAAGAAAATTTAAAAAACGGTTGCTAATTTTTCTTAAATACATCTCCAGATCTGTCTTCAAAGTCTCACTTAATATGAGAGCTCGACTGAAATGTATTCAGCATGACAGCAACATCCAAGCCTTCCCAGGAGGACTGAGAGTGGCTGAGTTTGGGGTGGATTGACTAGGAATGAAATTTAGGCCTCCCATATGTCTCCAATGGGTCTCTTGCATGGAAGACAAGAATTTTCCACTGACCCACAATGCCCAGTTTGAGATATTTCAACCTTTAGTGAGCATGTGAGCTCCTATGCCTCTCAGAACATTTACATACAAAGTCCTAAACACAGAGCCCATGCCTGCTGATACAAGTGTCTCATCATTCAACTTGGCATGACAAAAAGGGCTGGGTTTGGGAAGCCACAGGACCTGGACTGTAATTCTAGTGCTCCACTTTCTCCTCATTGATAAGATCTCCTTTTCCCAGCTGTTGAAAAGAAAGGGGAAAACAAAAAGCCAAAAACATCAATGGGGAAATTTTACATGATTTCCAGCATTCCCTCCAGCTTTGACTGTCTATAAATTCCACCCCTTGTCCAAGGTCACTGACAGCTGATGGTCAACAGAGAGAGAGGACTGAAGGTCATTCCGCCTCCTAGTTCAAGGCCTTTTCCACAAAGTTGCACCTGCATACAAAGGCCTAGTCCCTCTTCCTTCTCTTCCCCACCCAGCTCCTCATTACTATGCATGTCCCCTCTCATCTCCTGTGCAGCCAATCCACAGCCCCCTCCCCACCCCCTACAGCTTGCACTGCAGGTAGTGCTGGCAAAGATAGCAATGAGGAAAGACAGCCAGGCACACTGAAGGGTTACTTTGCCCGGGGACCCCTTTATCTGAAGTTGTCCTCAAAAACAGAAATGAGTTGATTTGCATTTTCCTACTGAAGCATGCAGAGTAGCTGAGGAGTGTTTCTCCTTACCAAGAGCCGTCTTCTCTGGTTTGCCCTGAGGCCTTCTCTGGGGCTGGAGCAACTCTAAAAACACCTGTATGCTGCCCATTTAAATACATGCTTCAGATAAATCTTTTGGGGGGTTTCAAAGGGGAAAGACGACTGCTTTCCCTCCCCAGCATACATTATCCTCGCTGTGAGTGCTGAAGGCAGAAATTAACCCTCTCCAGACTGGTTTATTTCTCACCACTTTTTCCAGGAAAAACCTGCATTCCTGGGGCTGGCAGTAAGTGACTTTACCATTCATTCATGCATCATTCATGCCTTCAGTCATTCATGCATTCATTCAGCAAGTATTTCTGAGCATCTACTCTGTGCAAAAACTCTTTTAGGTTCCATGTAGCCTATGAAAATAATTATGACAAGATTCCTGTTCTGAAAACTCTTCATGGGTTAGCTGAGGAGATGTGACCAGACATTCCCAAATGTGCCTAAATGTTATCTGGGGATGTCACCCATCTTAGAAATTGACATGCACAATGGACAATCCATGGCAGTTTGACTCCACAGTTCTCCCCCAAACTGCTGGAGATCCCAGGCTGCACTATCCTCAGCCACATCTGAGCTCCTGCTTTGATTGGACACCAGCAGGTGCATGACTTTGGGAACTTAGCCGAAGGCCTGAGCAGTAAATAGAGAGATCGCATCACATAGCACAGAGTCTTCAACCGTTTGGGTGATTCTCTATCTCTATCTCACTCTATCTCTCCCTTGGTCTAGGTTCCCTAAAGGGTGACCCTCCCCATGATGTACAACCTCTGTGAATTGAAAGCCCACCTCCCACCCTGCTTCTCCCACAGTAAGCACATCCACACACTTGTCTTCCTGCCCTAGGTTTCTAGGAACTTAGGGCATCAAATTTCCCTTTCTCATTCTTTTACATAACTGAGATAAGTGGGAACTTGATAGAAGTTACAGGAGTATGCCTGATCGCAGAAAAGATGCTTAATCAATATGCTATATAACTGTCGATGCATGGAAACAGTTGAAAGAGGACTCTGGAAATTCATGGGGAGGCAAAGATGGCTCTCATACAGATCTCAAAGAAGACCTTTCTGCAAACGAATGTAGCAACCTCTAGAGCAAGTGATATCTCTTGCTCCTTAAAGCCTTCAGATCATGTGTAGGTGTGCTTCCCTTCCCCTTCTCTTCTATGAGCATCTGCACCCCATTCTTCATGAGACACCAAGAAATGAGAAATCATAAAGAGTTGAACACACAGCACTAAGTAATTCTAAAGATAAAGTGTTCAAGGTAGAAGAAAGCATCAAGTTCATTTTTTGATTCATAAGAGTCAGCAAACCTTTCCAAGGTCATGCCGCTTGTGAATGGGCAAGATTACTTTCATCACCCCTTCCCTAGTGGGAGAAATCTAGTCTTCTGAAGTTTTTATTTGACAATTGGAGATATTTTTCCTTCTCTGAATTAATGACCAACACTTTAAAATCTGGAAACTATAGTTAATAGTCCAGGAAAACCAGAAGGCCAGCATCAGTGAGCTCACATTGCTATCAAGGTGGAGCAGACTGGCATCAGGTGGCCACCACCCCTTGCACAGGACTGGGACCTCCTGCTTGCACAGACTCCTTCCTGCCTGGTGTCAATCACCCACAGCTGACTCACTCCACCTGCCATCACAGGCTTGCCTCTCGATAATAAAAACAACAATCAAACCCATCAGTATCTATTCAATTATTAGCCATATTCTAGAACAGTGAAGAACTGCCCCTAGTATTTCCAAGAATATAAGCTTAATGGAGGCAGATTGATGCATCTTTCTCCTGCGTGATGGCTAGATGGGTTTGAACCGCCACTTTTGTCCTCTTAGACACTTTCAAACTCTGCTCCTGGCCCACAAAACACTGTGCAGCATGATTAGCCTCAGGCAGCTCTGCATCTGATGTGTTTCTAGGAAACCCAAGAAATCCCCCCTTTCTTACACCAAAACTTAATCATAAATGTAATAAACAGCAAGCAAGCAACAATAAAAAGCCATTCCCATTGCTTCATACTGCCCAGAGCACAAGTGGAAAGCATTGTGGTCCTCAAAGAGTGATAGAGTAAGAAGAGACCCCTGGCATGCAGCTTTCTTTACTTTGAATAATTAAGAGTCACTCTAGACTGCAAAAATTCTCAAGTCCCCTCCATGTGTGCACACATGGAGATAGTTGCATACATACACAAGATGCATTTCCTTCCCATATCATCACATGAGAATATCTATCAAGATATGCATACCTAATTTTGCTAAAATACAATTTGTTTCAAAGTAAAATGATGTTTGGCCCTTATAGAAGAAAGGAAAATACTTTTCATAGAGTAAAAACGGACCCAATCCCAATATGTGACACTCTCCCCTCCCCTCAGGAGAATGCACTTCAGAGGACAGTACTAGATCTACAGTTTGGGGAGAGGGGTACATCAGATCAGAGCACATGGAAGAAATGAAAAGGGATGGAAAGGGAGGAGAGGACATCCTGTCCCACCAAGCCCCGAGACCATATTCCTGCTCTGAGCAGACAACACAATGAGAAGACCAAAGGGCCAGCCACACCATGAGAGAAAACATCCCTCACTAAACCTTAGCATGGTGGGGGATAGCACTGGAGACACAGTGCAGGAATAGTGCACAGTCTGACCCCATCACACTGGGACCAAGCGTTAAAGATATGCAACAAAGCAGTAAGTGGAGCAGAGTGATGGAATCCCCAGGAAATACCAAAAACAAGACTTTGGAGGCAGAGTGTGGCACTCCATCCTACTTGATTGGAAAACATTCACAAAGGCCAACAGACCTTGGATAATGTCAAGGCTTTCCCCTTTTTGTCACTGGCTTTCTTTTTGTTATTATTTTGCTTTGGTTTTGGATGTTTATTGTTTTGATGATTTTTACTTCCATTCTTGTTTTATTTGGTTTTACCTGTTTTTTTTTAATTTAATAATGTATCTGCATGTCTATCTAGATAAGGTAGGTGTGATAAATAATTCAGAGATGAAAAGAATGGGAACAATGATTCCAGGGGTTATGGGAGTGGGAGAGAGGAAGGGGGGGTGGGGGCGGGGAACCAACCCAGGAGCAAGGTAAAAACAAGTGAACTATAATCAAAGGAAAGAAGGGTGTAGAATGCCTAGCAGGGCTTAATTAAGGGCAATGTAACAGTGAAGAATTACTAAACCCCAGTGAAGACTGAACATGATGGTGGGACAAAAGGAAAATAAAAGGAAATAGAGGAAAGAATCAGGAGGCAAAGGGCATTTATAGATGTCTAAATACAGGCATGTAATTATATCTATCTATCTATATATATTTATATATATATAGATATATATGAGAGGGGACTAGAACTATGTAATTAATCTAGATATTAAGAATTAAGGTTTCAGATGGACATTGGCCTTGAAACAAGTACCCGCTCAAGATAAGAACACTTTGTGTGATCCAGAATTCTGTGATGCTCACCTTCCCAATATGACTGCTGAAGACAAAATGTGTGCAGAAGCAAATATAGTGAAAAAAGATGGTGGTACCTGGCTATCAAAAGAGATAGTATCTGAGGTCTTCAAGGCTTGAAGATAAACAAGAGACAATCTAGCTCAGAAGCAACAAAGCCCACATGGAAGAGGCACACTAGCCTGTGTGATCATGCGTTGTCAATGAGATCAAGTACCAGGCATCTAAGACTCAGAATAAAAATCATGTCCAATTTGAATGGAGGGGTGGGGTGAGGAGTGGCATAGAATAGAGACCCAATGCCCATCTCTAGACACAGTGGAGTAACAGGGAAGAGTTGAGCCAGTCAGAGTGCAGTATAGCACCAATGAAACACAATTTTCCACTAGTTCTTTAGTACTTCCTTCCCCCTACTATCATGACCTCAATTTTACCTCACAAATCAGATTAGACCAGAACATGCATACTGCTACAGATAAGAGCCCTCAGCACAGGGAAGTCAGGATACATAAACCCCTCAGGGCCAACGATGACAGTAGAGATACCAAGAGGATTAGAGAAGATGGGGGTAGGGGGGTACAGAAAGGTGGGATCCATCACAGGATCAACATCTAACCTCCTCCCAAGGGGACGAATAATGGAAAAGTGGGTGAGGGGTGGTGGAGAACAATGTAAGATATGAAAATAATAATCCATAATTTATCAAGGGTTTGTGAGGGAGGGCAGGTGGGGGGGAGGAGGAAAAAGAGATGGGAAGGTGATATCACGGGATCAGGTAAAAAGAGAATGCTTTGAGAATGTTGACTGTGCCATATGTGCAAATATGCCTGACACATTGGATGAATGTATGGATTGGGATAAGAGCTGTAAGATCCCCTAACAAGTATATGGGGGGGGGGCGAATAACAAAAAATATAAACTGAGATAAACCTAGGATAAATACATATATAAAGAAAGAAACTAAATTAATTGTTCTTTAGGGTTATGGCATTTGGATTATAGTGCTGGAAAAGAATACTGAAAGTACCATGGACTGCAAAGAAACAAATCTGTCTTGAAGGACGCACAGTCAGAATACTCCTTAAAAGAAAGAATGGAGAGATTTCCCCTCAAGTACTTGGACACAGTACCAGAAGAAGGCAGTCCCCCTCCCCTCCCGCCACAAGAAAACATCAGACATCGTGCTTGGTAAAGTGGAGGGACAACTACAAAGAAGACCCTCAACAAGATAGATTGACAGAGTGGCCGCAAGAAGAGGCATCTGAAATTGTGGTAATAATATCACAACTCTTTTTAATCTATTTAAACCATTGAACTGTAAGGTACATGAATTATACATCAATAAACTGTTAAAAATGAAAACAGGATAACTGTATCTCTTTCAAGATGAAATGTGTTGGCTTCCTCTAGAGGGTCAAGGGGAACATGAACTGAAAGAAAAGACACCATGAGTGCAGACAAAACACTGCATCTTGCTTACTTGAGTGTGTACACATACAGAAATGCAGCGCGAGTGACCGAACAATATGAAGAAGAATGAGGCATTAGCATTGAAGGAGAAAACATTGGCAGCTTGAGATATGTAGGTGGCACAACCTTGCTTGTTGAAATAGAGATGACCAAGACCTTTATTGATAAAGATAAGACTCTTTACAGCTTTCAATATGGATTGCAATTCAATGTAAAGAAAACAGCCCCCCACTATGATGATCCCAACTCTACCTTACCAATCTGGCTAGACCAGAGGATGTACACTGTTACAACGAGGAATCGGAAACATGGGGAATTCAGGACAGATAATTCCTTCAGGACCAGTGGTGATAGGGGTGATACTGGGTGGGTGGAGGGAGGGTGGAGTAGAAAGGGAGAACCAATTACAAGGGTCTACATATAACCTCTTCCATGGGGAATGGACAATGGGGAAGTGGGTGAAGGGAGACATCAAACAGGGTAGAATATGATAAAATAATAATAATTAATAAATTATCATGGGTTCATGGGGGAGGGGGAGGGAGGGGAAATATGAGCAGTTGACACCAGGGGCTTAAGTGGAAAGAAAGTGTTTTGAGAATTATGATGGCAACAAGTGTACAAATGTGCTTTACATACAATGAATGGATGGATGGATTGTGATGGGAGTTGTATAAGCCCCCAATAATATGATCGAAAGAGGGGGAAATTAACTTCTATATAGGCAGTCCTAGTACTATGAACAGGTGCCATTCATTAGTCTGCCTTTAAATCAAATTTATATTTAAAATTATGTATGGTTCTTATCTACCACCAGGTTGTCAACCATACGATTTAGTTAATGGTGTTTATTGTACCTTTTTCTCTATGGATAAAAGTAGAAAAGAAACCTTCCTAAATGCCCTAAAACACCTTTCAACATAATAATAACAATGCATTGATGTGCATCCCAGAATAGCACCTATTTTTTGTTATGGACCATGTATGTACCTCAAATTGTAACTCTAACAGACTTTGTAGGGTTTGGTTGCTAACTATGGGCTGACTGAAGTTACACTATCTTGACCTGGGTACTGTCTCTAATTGAGATTTAATAAATGAAAAGAAAAAGAAAACAACAATTTTAACAACTGGACCAGGAGGTCGCAGCGTGATAAATATAGAAGAACTTGAAGTTGTTAAAGATTTCATTTGACTTGGATCCACAATCAATGCCCCTGGAAGCAGCAATCAAGGAACCAGAGGACATAGAGCCGTGGACAAATATGCTTTGAAAGACTTCTATAGGGCTGAGCCCCGGTAGCACAGTGGTTGAGTGCCGTACTGTGGCAGACTGCCTTGGCAGTTCAAATCCAGCAACAAGGCTGGACCTCCCACCCTTACCATAGGGCAGTGATGTTTAAGAAAGAGAGAGAGAGAGAGAGGAAGAAGAAGAAGAAGAAGAAGAAGAAGAAGAAGAAGAAGAAAGGGAGGGAGGGAGAGAGAAAGGAAGGAAGGAAGGAAGGAAGAAAGAAAAAGAAGGACTTTTATAATGAATATAAGGCAACTCTGGTGGCATCGAAATTATGCAAGATCAGCGGTTCAAAGCCACCTGTCACTTTGTGGGATAAAGAGGAAGAGTCTTCCTACTCTTGAGATGCCTTATATCTCGAAACACACAGCGCCAGTTCTACTTGTACTGTAGGGTGGCTATGAATCAGCACTGGCCCAATGACAGTGACTTCTTGTTGTTGTTGTTGTTGTTGTTGTTTAAGTTTCAAAACAAAGATGTTAGTTTCTTTGAGGCCCAACGTGTCCCTGGCCCAAACCATGATGTTTTAAATCAACTCAGGATAATGAAAATGGAAGACTGAAAAAAGAATCCATGGTGAAAACATGGGTGCTTCATGGCAGGACCCTAGCTGGGCGCAGCTCCTACTCTGCGTGGTTGGCATCGGGTGTCTGTCCAGGGGCTGCACGTGAAGGGGGCACAAGCCTGGGACCAGCATTACCGTATGCTCTGAGAAGTGGTCACTGCCATCAGCTGTTCGCGCATCTTTTCCTCCAGGTGGGACCAGGACTTTGCCTGGTGCAGCACATGCTGGGTCCTGACAGAGTCCTCAATCAGTCCAACAGTAAATTCGGTTGCATCTTTTATATGCTACAGCTGCTGTTAGGCTGCGTCCAGAATTGCTGGGCCTCCGCCCTGCTGATGCTGAGCTTCCTGGTGCTCTGGCTGGTTCTCTCTCCCTGGCCTGGATCCTTTTCTTTGCTCTCTATGATTTCCAAATCATTTGCATTACCATCTACACCATCACTGTGGGCCTGTCAGGGGAAATGAGTTGCCACTAGAAGGCGCCAAGAGGGCCAAATCTGCATTCCTAGAGAGCCCTGCAGTATGACCCCCACCGTAATGCCACACAGGACAAGGGACCAAATGTGCCATACTCCTACCTCTAACCGAGTGCCTCTAGACCCACAGTCAAAGATGGCACTCCAAAACTCTGCTGCAGCCCAGGGGTGGGGTAGGCACAGGAGTGGAGGGTTGTGAGCAATAAATTTTCTTAAATAAACTGGGGGCAAAAATCCATGACTTTGCATTATGGAGTTGGGGGAGAATGCTGAATACACCACGACTGCCAGAACAAACCAATCCATTTTTTTTAATGAAGTACAGGCAAAATACTCCTTAAAAGTAAGAATGGTGAGACTTCATATCACAACTTTGCACCCATGATCAGGCCGAATTAGTCCCTGAGGAAGAATATCATGGTCAATATAGGACAGAATCAGTGAAAAAGAGGAAACTCTTCAAAGGGATAGATCGGCATAGTATCTGCAACTTGAGGCTGGAGCATATCAATGATTGGGAGACCAGCACAGAACCAGGCAGTGTGTCCTTGTTCTCTACCCAGAGTGGCTGTGAGTTGGAGCAACGTGGTGGCCCCTGAAAACATCAGCACCCCTAGAGGAACACAAAGCCTACACAAACAAGGCAGGGGAAAAGGAAGGAGCTATTCTGCCATTTTTTTTTTTTGCAAGAGTCACTAAACTGTCACATTGAGGTAAAGTCAAATAAATATCAAAAAACTGTGTTCAAACTTCAACAAGTTTGGTTCCTTTCTCTTGTTTCCCTTGTGAGTTCCAGGAAATGTGGAGAAAATACAATAACATAGGTTTCATTTTAAATGGCAGGCGGTTAGCCTCTCCATGCATCCAGCTCTCTGACATCATTTTAATTGGGAAAGGTGAGAAAGTGTCCAATGCCCCCAGCTTTGCTCCATGTCCTCTGAGTGAGTTTCACAGGGAACTGGTAACCAACACAATTTTGACAGAGTGAACTTCTTTCTCATAAGCTTTCCTCCAATCCCCAGACAATACCCCTCCTTCCTCCCACATTAACTAACACACACAACTTTCTTCTTCCCACTCTCCCCCGGCACACACTTTTTCTCTCCAAAATGTGTAACATAATTGTGAAGGCTAATTATCAAATAATGCTTAAGCCTTTGGGAACAAGATAGGGGGTGGTTCTAGAAATGTTTTAAAAAGTCCCCAGGCTGCAATAGAAACGTGATTAACTGAAACAAAGATGCCTGGTGAAAATATTTCAAAACCAAAGTCAGGTTTTAAAAATTAATATCAGCATTATAAATCTAAAAATAAGTACATATGTGCATGTATGAATTACACATATATGTAATATGCATGGAGGTTGTCCTGTACAGGGTGTCTTATTATTTCTGTGTGGTGGTGGTGTGTGCTCTTGATTTGGACTCATGACCACTCAGGGGTCAAAGAGTAAAAGTGATCTCCATTGGGTTCCTCCAGGCTTTTTTGTCCATGCTGCCTCTGGGTAGATTTAAACTGCTATCTTTCAGTAAAAAGCCGAGTGAAAACCATTTGTGTTATTCAGGGTCCTGTACACTTACATTTGTATCTACCTATCTATATCGCTGTACATCATGGAAAATTCCATTACCTTCTCATTTCAGTTTTCCATAAACTTTGAAAAGCCCTATCATACAATGTATTTGCCTTTCAATACCCAAAGCAAACGAACACATGTCCATCTGTTCTGACTCATAGTAACCTCAGAGCGACCCTAGAATGGAAGGCTTCCTACTCCCATAGAGATACGTAGCCTTGGAAACCCACAAGGCAATTCTTCTCTGCCCTTTAGGGTCTCTATGATGGTTTTCAATAGGTCACAGATTCTCTGACAGTTTAGAGCAGGGGTCCTCAAACTCTTTAAACAGGGGCCAGTTCATTGTCCCTCAGACCGTTGGAGGGCTGGACGATAGGTAAAAAAATTAAATAAATAAAACTATGAAGAAATTCACTGCAGTCCTGGGATGAGTCAGCTGCTAAGCAGGACAGCAAAACAAAAACAGTGGCAAAAACATCCGGAAGGCTGGATAAATGTCCTCAGTGGGCTGCATGTGGCCCAAGGACCATACTTTGAGGACCCCTGGTTTAGAGTCAGTCTCTTAAAAAAATTTTAAAAATGAAGCTGATTTGTCCAACTTTTACTGCTACTGGAAGGTCCACCATATATTTCTGCCTATCCCATCTGTCTCCAGTGATAGGACTCTTAGCTAGACTGGAAGGAGGGAGAAGGATTCCTCTACTCAGAGGGAAGATGAAAGCAAGTCAGACTGACATAACTCTCCTCTGGCCTGTACCTGAGCAGATAAAGCCTGACAGATGCAGTCTTTATCAAGGAATAAAACAGTCTGCCAGCAGTGTTGCACACGTGTGTCACATTTTATGAATTGTCACATCGCGGATTGCATGCTACAGTGAGCAAACTGGGTAGTCCAAGAGGTTGAGACACTCAACCTCCTCCACCCAGACCCCCGGCACCCCAGACATGGGCATTGGTTTTGTGCCTGCATCCTGAGAGGAGGAAACAGTGGCATCGATGCACCTGTGTGTGTGCCAAGTCCTCAGCTGTGAGGCATACAGAAGATAAAAATAGTACCACAGAGCACTGCAGCTGGTCAGATTTCAACTGTCCTGGGACCATGAGCAGTTACAGAGCAGAAGGGGCCTGAGGTGCAGGGGGTGGGGGGGAGGGACTATTTGGAGAAAATGTGTACAATAACTATGCATGGCCTACCATGCAAAGACTTTTGTGGCCAAAAGAAACATTTCTTCCCCTTTCTTCAGTAAAAATCAAACCCAGAACATCAATTCTATGAGCAGCAAGTCTTCTGGTAGAAACAAGAGCCCACCCATGAACTTCATGTCAGAAGAACAAGCAAAGGCGATAGAGAGACACACTCCGTAGTTGAGTATTCTGTGAGCAGAATACTCTTGACTCAACAATATTAAGGAGATGGACTCATGCCTGATCTCCAGGGACTTACTTTCTAACTATGGACCAAGTCTTTTTGGTGGTTTGTAACTCACCCTCATGGAGACCTCTGCTCCAATGAGGAGACACAAGTGTTAACAGGGAATTCTGAGCAAGGGATAGTCAGGGCCAGGAGAGGAGTTACTGGAGCTCTTCCATGCTTTGAAGGATCAAATTGGAAATTCCTGAAAAGAGTGAGAGAAAATATGAAACAAAACCCAATATCATTAAAAGTCCAGGCTTTTTTGGTTGTAGAGAGTCTGATCAAATCCCCAAGACACCAAAGGAGGGCAGGCTTGCATTGTAGAGGAAGATAAATATATGCCACGAGAGGAAATACTCAAAGAATTGTTAAGCCTGTGCTTAAGCTTGTATTGCAGTTACTAACATCCAGTTGTTCGGGCAAGGACACATTGGAAAAGCAACACAGCATTGCATGGCTGGTGTGGTGGTGACTGCTAGGTGTAACTGAGATGGTTCCAACCCATAGCACCCTTATGCAAACAGAATGAAATACTGCCCAGTCTGGTAGCATTCTCATAATTATCCCTATGCTCGAGCCTACTGTTGCAGACACTGTGTCAATCCATCTGGACCGTCCAGGAATGAACTCAGCCCTAAGGCTCAATTTTCAGCTAAATAATAGAGAGGCCTAGAAGGAAATAAATAACTCTATGGGGTATATATAACTTAGATTAATCAACCATTTGAGATTAAAAAGGCATCATTTACTGACTATAAAATTCAGAAGGCTTAGGACAGAAAGAGGAATGAAAACAGGAAATAGACGGAGGAAGTGGAATGAGTGAAGTTACATTGTGGGGTTGCAATCAGTGAAATAAAACAAAATGCCTTTGAATTGTTGAATGAAAAGCCAGTAAGCAGGCTGACCCCGGTGGCGTAAGTGGTTGAGTGCAGGACTGCGGCCCGCGGGCTTGGCAGTTCAAATCCAGCGGCAGCTCTCGGGAGCAGGACTGGGTAGGGCCCATGACCACTAGAGGGTAGTGATGCCCCCCCCCCAAAAAAAGAAAAGCCAATAAGCTCAGTAAAATTTCACTCAATTCACGATAAAAAAAAGTAAAAAAAAAACAGCTACTGAGTGACCTGAAGCTTTATCTGTAGTTGGGAAATTATTTTGAACTTCAGTATAAAAAACCTTCCTGGAAAAAAACTTACTCCCCTATGTTCCAAAACCAAACTCATTACTAGCAAGTTGTTTTCAACTCATGGCAATTCCTTAAGTCCGGGTAGAATTGCCCTTGTGGGTTTCCAAAACTGCCACTCTTCATGGGGGTAGACAGCACCATCTTTCTCCCCTTCCCCCCGTCCCCTCACCTTCTTGAGGGCCTTCCTTTTTTCACTGCCCTTCTACTTGGCAAAGCATGATGTCCTTCTCCAAGGACTGATCGTCTCTGACAAATAAATGTCCAAAGTCATTAAAACTAAGCCTCACTGCCCTTGCCTCTAAGGAGCATTCTGACTGTACTTCTTCCAAAAAGCCTTTGTCCTTTTGGCAGTCCATGGTATTTTCAATATTCTTCACCAGCACCACACTTCAAATGCACCCATTTTTTTCCTCTTTACTGAATGTCCAACTCTCACATAAATACAAGGCAACTGAAAATACCATGATTTGGGTCAGGAGAAGTTTAGTACTTAAAGTACTCTTTCTGCTTTTCAACACTCTAATGATGTCTGAGAAACAGTGCTGCCCCGTGCAAGGTGTCATTTGTTCTCGTGACTGCTGCTTCCATGAGCATTGGTGCTGGACACAATTCATAATGAAGGGCATGGGAACAAGGGAGGGTGAGGAATGGGCACCGCTCTTGAAGTCTACTACAGATAGAGGAGTCAAGCAAATGCTTGTGAATCTTAAGAACTGGTTTTTAGTCAAAGTCTGCTTCCAACTGGTTACTGTTGAGGTATTTGTATTTTTAACTGACATAAAATTGGCCCCTGATTCATAATTATCCCATATTATAGTAAGATTCTATCATTTTGATCAATTAACTCTTCCTTAGCTTTATTTTAGAAGTAGACTCCCAAGCCTTTCTTCTGAGTCTGTCTTATTCTCGAAACTGCACTGAAATCTGTTCAATGTCATAGCAACACACAAACTTCCATTTACAGATGGATAGGGGATGCATGGGGGGGAAGAGGGGTTGGTTTAGAATTAAACCCAAGCTTCCTACAATAAAAGCAAGAATTCAGCTACTGAACTGATACTGCACTGTTACTAAGTGATATATGAATCTAGATAAACTGTGATCATCTACATACCTACATGTTCTGATAGCTGATCATTCTTTCTTCATGCTGTTAGGTTAATTCATGAATCCTAAAGATATCTGAATCTTTAGAACCAAATCCCTAGGCCCTGTGGATGTGCCTCTATATGGAAAAGGGAATGTTACACATGTCATGAAGGACATAGAGACAAGGGACTTATCCTGGTTTATTCAAGAGAACCCCAATGTAATCGCAAAAGTCTTTGTAAGAAATTTGATGACTGAGAAAAGCAAGAGATGTAACAAGAGTGATGTGGTCTGAAGATGGCCGAAGGGGCTACAAGCCAAAGAACCCAGGAGGGCTCTAAAGTTAAGAAGTGCAGGGAAACACATTTGCTCCCAGGCAATATCTGAGGGAGATTGGGTTCAGACTGCTGACTTCCGAGCTTCAGGACTAAGAGAGAAAACATTTGTGTTATTTTAAGTTAAGACTGTGGTCATTTATTACAACGGAAACAGGAAACTAGTAATTTCAGAAATAAGAAGTCTGGTCGAGGGGCTCCACAACTTTATACTACTACTATGAATCATATTACATTGACACTCAGAGTTCATGGAAATTATTTTCTCTGCCCGCCACTAAAAAGGATTCTATTGTGTCAGATCCATGTTCATGGATTTTTGCATTTATTCCTCCTGCCTAATAGTCATCCTCATCCTCATGATTTTTTAATCTATGGTGAAAAATGGGTGAAATCTCCTGTAAGACCTATATTGGTAGAAGTGAAATTTTCTGCCCTTAGTAATTAAAAAAATAGATTTTAAGAGACAATTAAAACTCATATCTAGTCAATTCCAACTCATATCTACTCTATAGGGGAGAGTAGAAGTGCTTCCTAGGACTTCTTGTCAGCCTCATGTCTCTTTATTGGTGGTGTTGATGGGTTTGAATCTCCAATATTGTGGTCAGCAGTCAGCACTTACACCACTAGGTCACAGGACCCTTAATAAGTCAAGATGAAATGAAAACTCACTGCCATGAAGATGATTCCAATGAGAGAAACAGAAGCAGTCTCCTGTCACACCAACTTTTAAGGATGACATTCCCACTGGCAGCAGCCAGTGCACACAGACCACCATAGGGCAAGCCTCACCTCAAGACATGAAGTCCCCTTCCTGATTCACAGCACTTTGGGAGATCAGCACTGTAAACACCCCACCCCATCAGGGTGTAACTTGAAGGGAGAACAACAGAACAACAGTGGGAGCAAAGCAACAAAGTCCCTGAGAAATTCTGAGAATGGACTTCATACTCAGGGGGCATGGCCTGGCACCACATAAGACTTCATCAGAAAACATTCATAAGGATCATATCTCTCCCTCCCTCCCTCTCTCTCTCTCGCTTGCTCTTCCTTCTTCCCTCCCTCCCTCCTTCCTCCTGTCTATCTAGATACAATAGGTAGGAGAAGCACTCCCAAGACAACAATAGAACTGACAGTTATAGGGGACAGGGGGATGGGGGTTGGAGGGGTAACCAACAAATTCTGGAAGAAGAGAGCAACAAGAGATCTAAAATTGATGGTGAAGAGGTCACAGAATGCCTGTTGGAGTTTGATCAAGTGCAATGCAGCCAAAGGAAGTATAGAATGCTGAATGAAGGTCAAACACAATAGTGGGTCAGGAGGAAAGCAAAAGGAAATTGTGGAAAAAATTAGGAGGCAAAGACATTCATAGAGGTTTAAATATAGGCATGCATATATGTAAATAGATTAATATATAATGATAGGTCTATAGGTCTATGTACATTTAGTTAAGTATTAGGGTAGCAAGTGGATATTGGGCCTCTAATAAAGTCCTCCCTCAATGCAAGAACACTTTGTTCTAGTAGCCTGGCTTTGTGTGCTGCTCACCTTCCCTACACGATCACTAAAGGCAAAATGAGTACATATGCAAATGTGGTGCAGATACCTGATGATGCCTGGCTATTTGAAAATATAGCATCTGGGATCTTAAAGGCTTGAAGGTAAATAATTAGTCATCTAGCAGCAAAGCAACCAAACTCACATGGAAGAAGCGCACCAACCCATATGATCACTAGATGTTGATGGAATCAGGTATCAGAAGACCCAAAACAAACAATCATTTCAATGGGAACAAGGGGGGTTGGAATAGAGACCCAAATTGTAGACAATTGGACATCCCCTCACAGAAGGACCACATAGAAAGGATGAGTCAGTCATGGCTCAGTATAGCACTAACAAGACATTTAACATTCCTCTAGTTCTTTAATGCTTCCTCTACCCCACTCTCATGACTACAATTCAACCTTAAAAAACCTGGTTAGATCAGAGTATATTCACTGGCACAGATAAGTACTCTTGACACACAGAATCTAGGACAGACAACTCCTCAGGACCAATAATGGAAGTAGCGATACCATGAGAGTAGGGGGAAGGTGAGGGTCAAAAGGGGGAATTGATTGTAATAATTGATGTACAATCCCCCTTGGGGGGAGCAAACAACAGAAATGAAGGTGAAGGGAAACAATGGACAATATAAATATGAAAATGAAAGTGAGGTATAAATTATCAAGAGTACATGAGGGTGGAAGTGTGGGGAGGAAGGGGAAAAAAGAAGAGCTCAAGTAGAAGGGAAATGTTTTTTGATATATAGATTATTATAAGAGCTGTAAGAGCCCCAAATAAAATAATTTATTAAAATTAAAATAAGATGATTCCTACGCATAGTGACGCTATAAAACAGAGTAGAACTGTGCCCTCTGGGTTTTCAAGACTGCAAGTCTTTACTGGAGCAGAAAGCTTCATAGAGACTTTGCACGTGGAACGGCTGTGATTTTTGAACTGCTGAGTTTTGGTTAGAAACCAACATATAACCACTATGCCACTAGAGCTCCTAGGACTCTTAATAATCTTTAATAATTAGAAAGTGTAGAAACATAATGGCTAATGCCACAAAGGTAGGTCATTGTAAGTCCAATCTGACATTTTCACACTGTATTATCTAAGAGAATCAAAAGGTTCAGGGCCCCAAATGGTCTTTCTCCCTTTTTACATGACCTAGTCTTGTGCCATGGAAGAGTTCTGGTAACAGAGGAGTTTGCACACTAGAAATACTTGTGGATTTGAAACCACAGTTCTTGAATATATGGGTGTGATAGAGTTGGAACACCCCATAATTAATCATTTGCTTTATTCTTCTACTGCATTCTCATAATAATAAAACTAGCATTATTATTACTGGAAGCAGAAAAAAAACCTTTAAAGAAAGCAAAGCTACATAGAAACTACTGCTAGTCATTAACTTCAAATTATAAATTACTCTTAAAATAGATGCATGTTTTCCCAGACCACAAATAAGTTTTCAAAAACAAACTCAAACATATAAATATTCATTAAAAAGAGTTAAGATGGACAATAAACACGAAGGATAAAATATACAACTAATAGGAGATTCTAAAGGGAAAAAATCCAAAGATCAAAGAAGCCTCTAAGAAAAAGAACAAATACCAAGCAGCCCAAATGATAATTTTTAAAGTTTTATTGACATATAATCCACATATCATACAATTCAATAGTTCAGTTCAATCATATCAGGAAGAGTGGTACAATCACCACCACAGTCAATCTTAGAACATTGACTTCTTCCTTGTACTTATTGATATTAGCTCCCATTTCTTTCTAATTGCCATTGACATACCCCCAGGAACTATCAATCCAGTGACTGTCTCTATAGTTTTATATATCCTGAATTCATATTCATAAAACTATACAAATATATATAATAATTCTGAATTACACTCTGAAAAATAATAAGATATTTGAGTATACTGACCCAGAGTAACTCAAACTATTCTAGTAAAAATATTGTACCAAAAAGGAAAAAAATATTTGCATATGATGTCAAAAAGACTTATAAGGCAAAAAAATAAACTCTCTTCAGAGTTTTTTTGACAATAATGCTTTATAGTAGAAGAAATTACAGTAACAATGTAAGATATTAGGGAGAGAACATATGAAGTAGAATTTTATATCCAAAAATTAACACACTTTTAACAACATGCAAAAACTCATGTACTATTATTCCCATAAGTGTTTTCTAAGGATAACTAAAGAACAAGCTTCAGGCTTCCCGAATGACTAGACAGGCTGCCACATAGTTGTTGCTGGTGAATATTAAATATAAGGTAACTTGGAGAGTGAAGAGTGAATGAGGATTAGAAAGAAGATATTCTAGTGTATAACAGCAATATGAGTTAAAATACGATACAGCTATAAGGTGGATAATTAGCCAAAAAAACTGATGTCTGATTATTACCTGACTATTACTAGGAATAATAATGTTAGTGATAGAACCATTATCATTATTATGATAATGCAATTGCAGAATAAAACACACAATTAATTATGAGATATACCAGCTCTATCTTCAAGAACTGTGGCTTCAAATACACAAGCATTTCCAGTGTGGAAGAAAGGAGCTGCTGAGGTCACCTATGAGGCATGAACTGAACACCTGGACTTCTGAATCTGCATCGGAAATAACAGTCAGAGTTCATGAGACATGTACATATTCTAGTTCTTCTGATGAAGGAGACTTAGAAGCAAAGGCAATGAGTGCCGCTAGAACCCAGCTTTGGTTTCGAATGAGATTTCCTATTAAACTAACTCGGGATTTCTTGGAGAAAAGGCTAATTAGAAACCTGACTCAGGAAGCACACATGATGAACTTGGAACCCTCTGACATGCAGTTAGGAAGGAAGCTGTCAAAAACTACTCAGGGTCATGTCAAAAGACTCAGGAAGCACCTTGAAGAGGCCGCCTCTTGTGACAGATTTTGGCTTGCCAATGTGTTGAATCCCATCAAAAATTTATCAATTTAAGGCTTTGTTACATATACATATATGTACACATAAATATAGACAGGGGCAGAGTTAAAAACATATAGATATAGATCACATGTTGCCTTCGGAGGTGGATAACAATCCAATCTGTTATCTTGAAAACTGGGTGAAAAAAGGAAACAATAACACATTCATCCTGCTTATGATATAAAAATTTGTAGTATGGGGTACATCTATCATAATAGATGTTGGAAATGTCTCTTTATACAAATACTCCATGTTATGAACTAAAACCAAAGATACAATTAAAATAATGTCACTTTTCAACCTCCAGTAAGTCAATAGATGTAGACATTTGGCATCAGCTCATATAATAAGGGAGCACAAAACAAGCATCATTCATCTCCTGTGGAAAGGTACATGACTCACCACGTGCTGCCACTTATGATCTTGCTGAAGGATCAGATAAGTCTCAGAATCCAGTTCTCAATTTTCAAGAAACTTAGGGCCCAGAAGAACCTGTTGGATGATGCACTGAGTGAACAATCACCATAATCGAAACACGGGGAAACGTGAAAAGTCAAATGGGCCAGGTTCATTGAGATACAATCTGCAAGATAACTGGAAGAGATAGAAGGGAACTTATCTATCAAAATAGATTTAAATATATAGCTTTGACAGAGTTTATGTGTACATGGGTATTCACTTTTGCAATAGATATATCCAGGACTGTGGCAAAGCACACCAGGGGCAAAGTTATGAGAAGTTCTTGGACCTAAACCTGTGCTTCCCAAAGTAGTTGACACCAGCCCCTGGGAGTAAATGGAATAATCCAGGATAGCTGCAAACACGGACACCTATACATTATCCTGGATTACAGACTATAGTACAAAAGGGTTTAGTTGCCACGAGGGCCTTTAGCAAATTTTTTTTCTGAAATGGAGTGGTAGCCCTTTTGGGGTTGGGGGGCCTATAACAAGCCCAAATATTGGTAGGGAATGGGTTGCTGCACCTAGGGGCTCAAACACACAGTCTTGTGAGAAACCAAGATCTACTGGCAATAACATAGCTCACAAAGACAATGTTCTACATCCTACTTTTGTGAGTAGCCCCTAGGGTCTTAAAGGCTGGTGAGCAGTCATCTCAGGTGCAACTATTGGTCTCTCTGTATCTGAAGGTCAATGAGGGATGGAAATCATACATGTATAAACCATTGATCCAATGGACTAATGACCCACAGTGTTCACTATCCTGAGACTGGATACCAATACTGCTTCCAACTGCTCTGAAAAAGGGGTCACATTACAAGAGCCTAAAAAGAGTGGGAGAAAAATGTGAGCCCAAACTTGAATGTTAGCCCATTAAACAAAGTCAGGCTTACTGGATAAATAGAGAATGGGTCTTAGACACCCTGAGGGTGCAGAACTGAACTCTTCTGATGGCTCAATTTTTCAAGCAAGCAATAGGTGGGTCCAAAAGGGAATCAGAAAAAAGATGGGGTTTTCTACCCCCATAAAGAGTTTACAATGTTGGAAATTCACAGGGACAATTCTACCCTGCCCTTGACTTATAAGGCAAACAGTATCACTAATAGGGTATAGGCATCTTAGAATTTGAGCCATTTGAAATTAAAAAAAAAAAAAAAAAAACATGGCTCAGAAGGGTGGAAGAAAGAAAACAGGAAACAGGCAAGACATGGGATAAAGATGTCAAGGGAATTGCCAAGAATGAGATGAGACAAAATCTGTATGAATTGTTGAATATAGACCGATGATCTGCTCTGTAAACCTTCACCCAATTCACAATAAACTTTTAAAAACAGATTTTAAGGGGGCCTGCGAGCATGGCGGCATCGAAGGTGAAGCAGGACCTACCCCCGCCGAGGGGTGGTGTGGGTTATGGTCCTATTGACTACAAGGGGAACATGCCCTATCAGGGACTATCAGGCTACAGCATGTTCACCATAGGCAACGGATCCCTGCTCTTGGGGTACTGGAACACGTTGAAGTGGAACCACGAGCGCAAGCGCGTGCAGATGAAGTACCTGGTTCCCGCATCACGCAGATGCCACTATTCCAGGCAGAGAAGGACCGCAGGGTCCTGCAGATGCTGCGCGAGAACTTGGAGTAGGAGGCCATCATCATGAAGGATGTGACCAACTGAAAGGTGGGCGAATCGGTGTTCCACACTACCAGCTGAGTGCCCCACCCCCACCCCCAACAATGGTGTGCGACCTCTTCCAACTGCGCTCCAGCTGGGCAATGCCAACTATGGCTTCATGTGGTATGCGTAGGAGCGCCAGAGTGCCCCCCGCCCCCACCCAGTGACAATACATACTCTGGAAGCGGCCCCCCCCCAAAAAAGAAAGAGATTTAAAAAACCTACCTAAGTTTTCTAAAGCCTGTCCAAGACTAAACAATGAAAGATGATAAAACTATAAAGACATAAAATAATGTGACTTATTTATTACTACTGTAACAATCAGGTTAGCAATCCCCTTGGGAAAAAGGAAAGAATCTGGTTGTCATGGAACATGTGGAGGGGTTCCTGGAGTAACCAACAAATCTATTTCTTAAAGTTATGGGAGTGTTAACTTTATAATTCTTCACCAAGTTTCACATCTGACTGGGGGCGATTTCTGTATATGTGTTTAACAATTTTTTTAAGTGTTACTAGTTTGTTTTCATCTCTACATTTTGTCCTGATGAACAAAAACTCCCTGAAAACCCAGGGCCAGATCTCTACAGATTTCCAAAGAAAAAAGTCTGGATGGGGTTGTGGGTTAGACTTGGTTGCTATCGGCGGAGTGCTTCAAACAATAGCACTAATGGGGTACAGGCATCTTAGATTTCAGCCATTTGAAATAAAAAAAACATAGATGCTACCCACGCAGTGGGTCAAACTCGCCAGCTACTTTCTATGAGAGATGAACTCGTCTGCTTCCATAATGATACGTAGCCCCAGAAACCATATATAAGGTGGATATAAATTAGAATATATTCAGTGGCAGAGGGTTTGGTTTGGGGTGTTTAAGTATGATAACTAGTGCCTAGTCAAGGCCAAGCATTTGAATTGCAGTGCTGGAAAAAAAATATTCTAAGTACCATGTGCTTTTCAAAGGAGAAACAACCATCTTAGAAGAAGGTAGAGTGCCTCTTAGAAGCAAGGGTGGTGAGTCTTCATTTTACATATTTTGGACATGTTGTCAGGAAAATCCAGTTCCTAGAAAAGGGCACGGTGTTTGGTAAGGTAGAGGGACAGGGAAAGAGAGGCCAGCCTTCCAGAAGATGGACTTGCATAGTTGCAACCATCGATTCAAGCACAGGAACAAATGTGCCAGGCAGCGCTTTGTTCTGTTGTGCAATGGATTGCTATGGAACTGGTTCCATGGCACCAAACAACCACCAGAACAGTGGATCACCATGGAATGAAGTGTGCTATGGCTAGTAGCCAGGGAGCGGGCTCTGACTCATGGGGACCCTATGTACAGCAGAACAAAGTACGTACAAATTGTTCCTTTGTTTGAGCCCATTGTTGAAGAAACTGTGTCGATCCATCTTATCTGAGCTTTCTTTCTCCTCCCCAGCCCCGCGCTCCCCCCCCCCCCCCCCTCGCTGGCTTAATACTTTACGAAGCATGATGTCTTTCTCTAGAGACTGGTCTCTTCTGATAACCTGTTGAAAATATCTGAGATGAAATCTCGTCATCCTCTATTCTGAGGAGTTTTCTGACTGTTCTTCCTCCAAGCAGATGTTTTGGATTTCTGTCAATATTCCTCATGAACACAATAATTCAAATACATCAATTTCTTTCCCGTCTTCCTTATTCACTATCCAGTTTTCACAATTATATGTGGCAATTGAAAATACATCTTGAGTCAGAGGGCCGTAGTTCCCAAAGAGACATCTTTGCTTTGTAACACTTGAAATAGATCTTGTGCAACAGATTTGCCCAATGTAACACATTAATTGATTACTAAGGTGCTGCTGCTATGAGTGTGTATTTGAGTAAAATGAAACCCTTGGTAATTGCAACTTCTCCATTTTTCATGATGTTGTCTATTGGCCTAGTTATGAAGATTTTTTTTATTTACATTGAGTTGTTTGTTATACATATTGAAGTCTTGTATCTCCCTCAGTAAAAGTTTCAAATGCTCTTGACTTTCACAAAAACACAAGTTTTTGTGTTTGATGACTCTCTACCTTGCAGATGATTCCTGTGATTCTAATATTATGTTCTTCATAAAGTCAAACTTCTTTAGTTATTTGTTCAGTATACAGGTTGAATAAGTACTGTGAAAGGAGACAACCCTGATGCACATTTTTTTTCAGATTTTTGGGGGGAACATAACTGCCCTCTGGTGGGAGTGGGAGACCCAGTCTTGCCCCTGAAGAGCTACTGTTGGATTTGAACCACCAAGCCTGTGGGCTGCAGTCCCGCACTCAACCACTATGCCACTGGGGCTCAGATTTTAAACCACATGGTTACTTTTTTTTATGTTCTGCCTCTTGAGTGCCTTTGGTCTGTGTACCATATCCACACAATTAAGTGCTCTGGAATCCTCATTCTTCTCAATATTACCCATAATTTATTATGATCCATACAATCATATGCTTTTGTATGATGATTAATGCACAAGTAAACATCTTTCTAGTGGTCTCTGTTTCCATTCAGCGTCCATTTAACATCAATGATATTCCTCATTCCATATCATCTCCTGAATCTGGCTTGAATTTCTGGCAGCTCCTTGTCTATGCACCATGATTTTAAAATTATCTTCACTAAAGTTTACTTGTATGTTATATTGATAATATTCTATAATTGCTGAATTCCATTGGTTCAACTTTCTTCATACTGGACACAGTTATGGGTATTTTCTAGTCAGTTGGCTAGGAAGCTGTCTTGCAAATATTTTTGCATAGGCTAATGAATGTTTGTTTCCATTTTCTTCTCCTTCAACCTGTACTTACATATGAACAATTGATGGTCTGTTCCACAGTAGACACCGTTCTTGTTTGAGCTGCTGATACTGAGCTTCTTTATGGTAAGTTACCAAAGATGTAACTGATTTGTTTCCTGTGGATCCCAACTGACTAGGGCTATGCCTAGTCATTTATACTGTTGAAGAAAAATACTTGCAGTGAAGTAGTTATCAGTCTTACAAAAGTCTATCATATAGCTCCCAGCTTCATTTTAATCCCAAAGACAATGTTTTCCACCTGTGACTCTAACTCTCTGTTTACAGCTTTTGCATTTAAATCAACAGGCTTCCTAGTTATATGCTTAATCAGTTTCAGACTGAAGGAGTAGGTAAATTTACTTAATTTATGTACAGTTTACTTTGGTGGTTGGTGCATAAATTTGAATAATATACTTACCTTCTTTGTAGGCATATTGATGGCATCCTATCACAAAAAAAAAAACATTTCAAAAGAGATCTTAAAATATTTTTTTTTGTGTGTGTGTGGGGGGGGTGTTTACCATCAATGTGATTCCATTCATTGTGAATTTGTCATTTCTGGCAAAGAGCACTATCTGATTTCCCAAGTCTTAGGTGTCAGTACCAGTTCATTTTAGCTCACTAATGCTTACTTTATAAATCTTTCATTTGTGATGCCTGCCAATATTCTCAGATTCATACTAACTGCATTCCACGGCCTGATCATTAATGGCTGTTTTCTTTTCATGTTGCATGGTGTTCCATGAGCTATTTCTTCTCATGTTGCATGATACGCCATGAGCAGGTGAATGTGTTGAGTTTTATCCACATCATTAAGGCTGACTTTACTTCTAGAAGACAACTCTTCCAAGTCATATTTTGAATGCTATTCAACTTGAGGGGCTTATCTTCTAGCACTACATCAGGCAATTATCCACTGTTATTCATAAAGTGTTCCATGTAGAATTCCTCAGAGGTGACTTGCCTATTCTTTCTTTCTGATTTGTTCTTAGTATGAAAATTCTGCTGAAACCTGTTTACCCTGGGTGACTTTACTGGCATTTTAAATATTGATGGCATAGTTTCGAGTATTCAACAGCATACAAGTCACTACAGAATGACAAACTAACAGACAAATGATGGGTAAGAATGTAGAGCTCATTAAACTCTTGTTGAAGGATTGATAGATCCATGATCTAGTTTATATAAAGAAAACCTTCCAGACTCTGTGGGCTTCTGCATACTTCTGCTAGATAATTCTCCCTGGCAAGAAAAAGCTTCAGGAGTTCTGTTACTTGCAAGAAAAAAGTTTGTGTTCCTAAGCTCCATATTGCAGCCTCTTTACCATAGACCACTATCAATCAATTTTTCTAATGCTATTTTGGCTATTTTTTCAAACTCTTTACTCCAGTTAAAATACTATTCATTTGAAGTCTTATCTTCTAACTTGTTTCATCATATTCCCTTACGCTCTCTGATTTCCAGTCCACTTCCATTTCTGGTAAGCTTCCTTCTTTGTTTCTACTCAAATATTTACCCATCTATGAAGACATTACTGAGTCTCATTTCTTCTCTAAAATTATTCCTTATTAATTTTCTCCATTGTATTTTATTTTCTCTTTATATTCAAGGTCAATCACTACTGTTGAACACATAGTCCTTCTTTGCATTGATATTGTCAGAGAATTTTTTATCTTTATTTGTTTTAGATCTAAAAATATTCCCTATGTTTTTAAGTCTGAAACAGAGTTTAACCAAGATTATTATAAAAAGCTTACCACTGCATTTTTTTAGTCAAAGGCTCCCAATCAATATTTACTAATTGAATGGTTAGACAGGTGAGTGGTCAGAGAGACAGATGGATATACAGATGGATAAAAGCATGACTCAAAGAACTCTCACAGAGCTGTGAGACCTGGTGACATGGTGAGATCCTCATTGATCTATAAATCACAAGGTCAGCGGTTCAAACCCACCAGCTACTCCCTGGAAGAGATATGAGGCTGCCTGCCCCAGATAAGATTTAAAGTCTCAGAAACCCAGAGTGCACAACTGTCTCCTCCCCTCGAAGATTCCTCTCAATCAGAATCAAGCTGATCCAAGAGAGTTGTGTTCGAGTTGTTGACGATGTTTGCTTTGCACTGACAAAAGAGGTGTAAGGTAGTGCATTAAACTCACTGCCATCGAGTCCATTCTAACTCATAACAACCCTATGGGACAGGGCGGCACTGCTGCTCATGAGCTTCCATGCTTCTGGGAGTAGAAAGGTCCACCTCTTTCCTGTGCAGCAGCTGATGGTTTCAAACCATTGACTTTACAGTGACCAGCCCAACGTGTAACCACTATGCCAACAGGGCTCCCCAAGTTTATATTTAGGGAGCCACAATTAGGGGATCTCAATGATCATAACAAAGTCGCTTCAAGGGGAGTGTCTACTCAATTAAGGGCAGTTGTTAATGTTAAGTATCTGGAATTTGAGATGCTGACATTAAAACAAGGGATCAAAAGAGAGGACACTGAGAGTGAATGAAAGAGCATAGCTGATAAATATCCTTTCATCTGTACTATGGTAAATGAGATGCTTAAGTTTTGACCCTTATAGTTTAAACAATAAAAGTGTAGAGTCCCACACTATATAATCTAACATACATATGTGTGTACAGAGTCACACAGTACATGTTTAGAATGATAGGACTAGAATGTAAGAGCTCTCTTTTGACCTGAAATTAAGGCAGGAGCAATTACCACAAAAAATTAGAGGCCATCAGTTATAAACATGGCATCTTTATGAAGAATAAAAAGCAAAGTCCCTGAAATATTAACAGCTGTCCCAGAGATCTTTAAGGTGAGTGAACTACCTGCCCCAGGTACAACTACCAGTCAAGAAGACATCCTACTCAGGTACTGCCTCTTCTGGTTTTTCCTTTTCAGCTCACTCACAAACACACACCTCTCGTGAAGGAATGGCCCCATGGAGAAATGTTTCATGTACTAGACAGATTAGACAGAATAAATGAAAGGGAGTCTGTGAGCTGAGCTGTCAGCAATATAAATAAACAGCATTATACATGGGGTGGGGGATGGAACCCTCTAGAACCAACACACTCTTTCCTGATGTTAAAGAATTTTCCCTGCAGGAAAGTTGGAAAAGGGGAAGAAATGCTCTAATATCCACAGGCAACAAGTAAGAAAGGCCTGGAAATCTACTTCCACACAACCATAGCTGTGGAAATCCTACTCTGCACACATGGGTCACCGTGAATCAGAACCCACTCAATGTCAACTGACAACAACTGTGTTGATTGGCTACATCCTGTGTTCTAGAAGCTCCAGTGACTGCCTTTGTGCTTGTCATTGTATTTCATCCTAAAACCACAGTGTCATCTTCCCAGTTGTACAAAAGGTGAAAACTGAGGTTCAGAGAGATTGAGAGATGTGGCCAAGGTCACACAGATAGTGACAGAACCCAAACTGAAGTCTGTTTATTTTCCTCCAAAGTCCTTTCCACTATGCCAATAGTGGAAAGAGAATCAGAACACATCTTCATGAAAAATGAAGGAACTGAGACCATAAAGGAGAAGCAGTTTACCCAAAGTCACACAGCCAACCTGTAGCAGGTCCTTTCTGAAGCCCAGACACCTGGCATCACTGGTCAGAGTTCATATTGCTTGGTCACTCGGTCACATTATGTCACTTGGTCATATTTTCATTAATGTCCTTGCAAGAAGAGCACACTCAAGTGAGGTTATTGCGAGAGCCTAACGAAGAGGCTGCATAGATGCATGTGATAACTAAGGGACACTAGCAAAGGACAGTTAGGCATCCCAGGAGCAGCCATAGCCGGGGAGCACGAAAACCCATATCCCTGAATAGACAAGGACAGAACTCTGAGCCCAGAAAGAGACCTGGTGGAGGCTGTCCCATTCCTCACACTGGTATTGAATTCATACTAAGTTACAGCAACACTCCATGGGTTTTCAGAGTCTACAAATCTTTACAGGAGTAGATAACCCCATTTTCTCCCTGAGATACTATTTCTTTGGAACCAAAGACCTCAAGCTTATCAGTCCAATGTTTACCAGACATAAAGTGACCAGATTTTAAGCAGGACAACACTGACTGGGGTGGGGTGGGTGGGCGTTCTTGATTAAAAATTTGGTCTCTATAGAGCAACAAAAATTTTCATAGAACACAAAAATAGTATTGTAGTATATTTATTTTAATTTTAAAACAATGTGGGACATTGTTAAATTGTTGTTTTTTTTTTAAAGCGAACATCTGGTCACTTTAACCAGACAGCACCACAGTGGCACTGGTTGTAGAAGGGCCCTGAAACGTTGCTCAAAAAAGCCTATGTCCTGGCAGGGAGGGAATGCGAGAATAAATACTCTGACCTGTCTCCGCCCACCCTTCGGGCTCCAAATGGTGCCTCTAATCAGCTGAACTCCACAGAAAACCAGAAAGCAAGGGATTCCCATGATGCAGCTTCCAGGAACCTGTGGTGTACCTGGAGGGGCAAATAAAAGACTGGCACACAGGACCACAACAGGGATGCCCCTCAAAACCTCATTTCTAGGGCAGTGTCGGCCTGGTAAAGGCAACAGAATCAGTAATTGTATGGCCGCATCAAAGATGGGACCAGAGGGGGCTGCGCCCCGGTGGCACAGTGGTTGAGTGCGGGACTGCGGCCCACTGGGTTGGCAGTTCAAATCCAGCAGCAGCTCTCCAGGAGCAAGGCTGGGCCTCCCACCCCCACCAGAGGGCAGCGATGCCCCCAAAAAAACAAAAACAAAAAAAAGATGGGACCAGAGAGACTTAGTCTTGGGAAATGAAGTGTTTCTCACCACGTGGAGCTAGTCTCCCCACTGCAGAAGGGCAGTCCTGATTTGGTCAGCCTGTTTGTCCTCAAGCGACCATACCCTTCCCAACAAAGCAGGATCCAAAGCAAGACTTCAAGATGCCTCTGTGCTGGAACCCAAGTGAGTACTGACATTTCTAGGGACACTTGTTGCTATTTAGGTGGGAAGAAGAAGAGGCGGGAGGTGAGAAATCCTCGGAGAGTAAGTGCAGTGAGAGAGAGAAGCTTGGTTTGCATGTGTGCAAGAACTTATTGGCTATGTAAATGCTACGTTTTCATGAAGGAAAATCAGGTAATATTAAATTGATTCCAACCCATGGTAAGCCCTGTGTGTCAGCAATATATGATAGGGTTTGATAGAGCATTCAATGACCGGTTTATCAGAGGTAGATCACCAGGCTTTTCATCCGAAGCACCTCTGTGCAAGCGGGAATCTCCACCACCTTTCTGTTAGCACTCAATCATGCGCAGCACTCAGAGGCTCCTGTAAATATAGATGGCCCCAAATGAAGACACCTTAGCGCCCTGATACAGACATCCATCTTTCCCATACCTCTGGTCTAGGCATTGTCTCTTTGAGTCTAAATGCCCCCCCTACACACACACACATGCATACACAGTGTTGAGTGGAGGGAAACTGTCCAGCCCCCACCAATCTCTCCTAGCTACACACCCCAGATTCCCATCCTGGCCGGAAGTCTCCACTCTCCACTTTGACGCAGCCCCCCTCTCTACTCTCCCTGAATTGGTCATACTTCCTATTTCGTGTAAATCAGCAGTCTGATTTTATCAATAGTAATGCTTTATGAAGGTTTATTTCTTCAAACAAACTGGGCTTCTCGTTGCTATAAAGTTAATTTTATGTGCTTTGTTCACTTTGCTAATCTGCAAATTACATCCTCCTGTTCCCTGATTGCTTACTGTTGGAAAAACAACCCTTTTTTGCTTCCAGTTTGAATATTCTCTGCCTTATCTTGATGACCCTAATCTCTCTCCCCACCACTGGCCTCTGGGGGCAGCCCTAAGTGACAGCGGGGCTCGGCATGTCTGCCAGCACAAACACAGAGGCTGCCTCCTTGCTGGCCAGGCCTCCTGGCCTCATGCTTCAGGGCCCTCTTTTTTTCTCTCCCCTCCCCGTTTCCTTTCTTTAAGCCGGAGTGTGGGAAGAGACTCAGTGGCAGTAGAAATGATTAGATAGTCAGGGATTCACTCTGTGCTCTGAGCTCAGAAAGTCCTAGTGGGAAGACAGAGAACTTCCAATACTCAGAGAAACCGGGAAAAATGCTTGGGAGGCTGTCAGGCCACTAATAGCAAGTCAAATCCACCTGGATTCTTTTGTTGGGAAGTTCTGGTATGGGGAGGAGTTGCAGAAGGGACAGCAGTCCCTGGGAATGGGGAAGGGAAAAATAGAATCAGTTCCAACACGATCAGGATTTTTAAAGAGGACAGGAAAGAGATGGCCTGGCTGTCGGATATGTCAAAAAGAATTAAGCATGTTTGTAACCAGAGGGCGGGCTGGGAAAAAGCAGAAAAATTATGAGGGTGGGATTGAAAAAGAAAGACTTGGAAGGGATCTTAACAAGGCTCATGTTTTACAGATGAGTGTGGTAGGGCCCTGGGAGGTCCCTGGATTTGCTACGGTCACAGAGCCAAGCCCAGATTCTAATTTCTAATAATAGAAAAATAGTGTTAATATTGATGAGAATAAAAATGGCAGCTAAGAAGGAGTGGGGAAAGGAGGCGCTAATACCAAGGGCTTATGTAGAAAGAAAAAGTTTTGAGAAGGATGATGGCAACAAATGCACGAATGTGCTTTGCATCAATGGGTGTATGTACAGATGATGATAAGAATTGTATGAGCTCTCAATAAAATGATTTTAAAAAGAGAAAAAACACATGTACTCACTAGCTAAATAATGAAGTTCTAATTAGTCAACTCCTGAAACTATATTCCTTCCCTCCCTACTATACCTTTTCAACCTTTTGTACAGAGTCCATATTTATTAACTTTGATCTGGTGCATTGTCTCAGTGCTTTGTGGAGGCATTTCCATTGCTTTGATGACTTCATTGATGGCTAATTGACCAACAATAAACTGCAGTTGTTTAAAAATAATGGCAGCTGAGAACTTGCTCACTATTACTTTCCAGCCCAATTCATCCTCTTCCTGTTATCTGTCAAATATTGAGTCCCTTTCTAGCTCTAGGATCTCAGGTGTACCAACCATGCTGGGCCAAATGAGCCTTCATTGTGTGTTCTGTGTCAAGTCCATCCTCCCAAAGATATTCTTGGAGGAAAACATCTTTATCACATACTCCATTGTCTATGAGGACAGGAAGGAGGGGTAGACTGCAGCAGCTCCACATGGTGAGAGACACAGATAGGAGCAAAGATTGAAGCCTGGTCTGTCTAGTTTCTGAGTCCACACTCAAAAGAATATTTGTGGATGAACACATGATTCTTCCATGGGTAGTCTTTACACAAACCTGTCTGAAGCTTCAGTATCTGAATTTTCTGTCCACATCCCTTCCAGGTTCCCCTGTGTCTACAGTAGAATCTTCTCCCAGTAGCCGGAGCCAGGCCAGACAGGTGAAGGGAGCTTTTTGTAAAGCTCTAGATAATAAATGTTTTAGGTTGTGTAGACCACATACGATCAAATATTGTGCACATGTGTGTGTAACTATCTTTAAAAATGTAAATAACATTCTTAGCTCAAGGGACACTTCAGACTATTACTCTAGATCTCAAAACTTGAATTCCTTTGAAATGCCCTCCTTCCACCACCTGTCCATGAGCTCGTAAAATCCTGTGAATTTAGTATTGCTGTGAGTTGATTTGACATCATGGCAGCGAGTTTACTTTGTCTTATTTTTCTCAAAAATAGCTTGAAATTTTTTCACTACCCCACACTCCTAACACAGGCCCCTGAAACTCCTGTGGTTCTCAAATGATGTATCATAAGGGGATCCTTGGCTCCCCCAAGAGCTCATGAGTCTTTGTTACATTTATCTTTTCAAACAATATCCCACAAAAAGTCTCTCCCTGTCAAAATGCCTTCAGTTCTAAGTCCCTATATCCTCCATACACACAAATACACACGCACACATCAGCACACACAAACACAACGATCTGGTCTTAATAATAATAGACAAAAAAGAACATCGACCATTTAGTGAACATTAGTATGAGCTAGCCATTCTGCTGGACATGTGGATGGTTTCATTTAAGCCTCACAAGAACTTTCTGAGCACCAACAACCCACCCCCGACCATCACCACTACCCGGCAGAGTAGAACTGCCCCTTAGGGCTTCCAAGGCTGTAACCCTGACAGCAGCAGATGGCCACATCTTTAACCCACCCACCTTTCCGTTGGTAACAATTGCTTTAACGGCTGTGCCACCTGCGCCTCATCCCTGCACTGTCATTTCTTGGTATAAATCTCTTTCTATATACATACACACATACAAGGGTCACTGGTTTAACTTCTCTAGAGACTGTGCTTACCATGTTATTCTTTTAATACAAATGGGAGAATATTGAGAATGTATATTTGCATTTGTTAGGTATGCAGGTGGTCCAGGTTTGACAAAGAAGCTGAGATTCAAAGTGTCTCAGTAATGTATGAAGGTTCCTGCAGCAAACAGTAAAACTAGGAGCTGACTTGTAGTTCTCAGAGTTCCCCTCTAGTCTCAACCACTTCACACCATGTCTCCCCCTCTGGATTCCCAGGGCATCTGCCACGGTCCCACCAAAACACATCCTCAGAAGCCTGCCAGGAGGGTCACTGATTCCCATACAGCTAGCAGGTCACCCTCCCAGGGCACACTGGAAGAGAGCCGGTCTCCTCTGAACTGAGACTATCCCAAAGGGAACAGGGCTGGCCCCCTGAATGGACAGCCAGCTCCAGGCTGTGCCCCCCTGCCCCCCCGCGCCCCCCCGCCAGCGCCCTGCTGCAAGTCAGCAAGCAGGCCACTGGGAGCAGCTGCGTTTCCAAGCAGACCAGGGCAAGCTACCAGCATGTGGACCCAACCCCTCCACAATTTGCTTAAAGTCACCCTGTGTTTCCTGCGCCATGGCTGCAGGCCAAAGCACACACATTCCAGTTTTTATGACTATAAGGTAAGCATTCTTTAATGACTGGTTCCCTCGTCCCTCGCTCTGGCTTCTGCTGCTTTCTGCTTGCTTTTGCTGCTGCTTTTCCCCTTTCCTAGTCCAGCCCCTGCTCAGCAGCCTCTGCGCTGCACTCTCCTGCTTCCTTGCTGCCTTGCACTGTCTCCACTCTGCTTTCCTGCAAGGTCTTCATCGCAGAGGTCTTTCCCCTCATTTAGGGACTTGGGTTTGGTTTTCTCTAATTACCTCTCTTCTCCCTTGCCTTCCTGTTTGTCTGACAGGGCCTCCAACCCCAGCCTTCCTAAGTCTCTGCTTTCCTGCACACTTGAAAGCTCCACTCCAGTTTCCTCTTCTTCCTCACTTCAGCCCACCCATCCTCTGTCCTGCACCTGAGCTTCGTCCCCACTCCACTTACTTTCTTTCTGGACAATTGGCCCCACTGTTTCACTCTCTCTTCCCCACCCTTTGGCCCTTCAAGACTGTTCTTTGTCCTCCCACCTCACCATCTCCCCTGTTCCTCCCTGCTGTCCCTGCCCCTCCCCTCTCCTTCTGTTCCCCACCCCCCGCCCCCGCCACCCATCTTTGTCATCCTCCCTCTGGTGGCTGGTACAGTGGGGGCTGCTGCAGATCTTGCCCCTGCTTTTTGGATGCAGACCAGAAGCCAGTATGCCAGCCTCACACCAATATGTCAGCCTCACACTAAAATTGCACGGGAAGGCAGGGAGGTGGGGGGTGGTCCCTTCATGCAATTTGCTCTTGAGTGGAGCAGAGTTAGGTGACCTCCAGGTAAAGCTACCCAGAATCCCAGGACATCTAATTTGGCAGACAATATGGAGAATCTGTGATGGGTTCCGTTCCCCACTGAGTCCTCCTAAGTCAAGACTCAAGAGCTGGGCTGGGCCATGTTATTTGTAACTTGTAACCAGTGTCAGGTAATCCAATAATCAAGGTAAGCACAGACTTATTTGTGCTTTACTTGTTTATCAGTAGTAAACATTTGTCACATTTTTTAACCACCTCAAAGATTCTTATTCTAGGTATGGCTGGACTCTCTCTCTCTCTCTCTCTCTCTCTCTCTCTCTCTCTCTCTCTCTCTCTCTCTCAATCCCAGTCCCTTCCTATAGAATCAAAGCCTCTTTTCAAAATTACAGTCCTTGACAGGGAGGGAGCACTCAGCAAACAAAGGAAGCAGGGCCTAACGTGTGCTCACTGCCTAATCTGTAGTGAAACCCATGTGGAATTGTTCAACACTGATAAATAAAGAAGCACAAGCCAATCCTTGTTTACTTGTTGCAACTACCCCTGGTTGCACTGCACCTTGAAAAAGTCTGAATGCCTATCCCTTCTCCATCTCTCCTGTCTCTCACCTCTCTGTCTTTCACCTCTCTCTGTCTCTGTCTCTGTCTCTCTCTCTGTCTCTCTGTCTCTCTCTCTCTCTCTCTCTCACACACACACACACACACACACACACACACACACTTATTTTCACTGACGTTTTTTTCAGAGCAAAGCCACCCAGAACTTTTCAGACACATTGTACAAAACTCACACACTGCTGAATCAAACTATACAGGGAGCAGGAACCATCAGCACCAAAAAAGAGATATAGCTGCTGGGGAAAGAACTGTCTTCATCCTCGCTCTCTCCTGCCCATCAATTCTTTTCAACTTCAGTTGTTTTTCTTTCCTCCATGGAGTCTCCAGTGAGCAGAGGGTCCCTTTCCTTAGAGGACAGCGCCATCTAGCAGAGGAAGTGACAAATCCTCCTCAATTTGTTGAGAAGGAATCTTCTCCAACCCCATTCTGTCTGACTCCCAACTTCTCTGTTTAATTCTCAGTCAAGCAAACCCAGGGCTGATCTGAAACAGCAGTTAACCCTTCTGACTTCCATTCCCATTCTCCCTTATTTCTCCAATCCCTGGCTTCCTTTCAAACTATGATTTCAGTCCTTAGAAAAGGCACGGGTGCTCTACAAATCATCCAGCAAGTTCGGCCAGGGTGCTTTGGAGGCCCCTGTGACTTTTTCCAAAGTGAAACAGAACAGAACTTCTAAAAGATGTCTGGAGAAGAGCTTATGCCCCCTTCAGAGTTGTGGGTTCCTTGCTCCTTCTACTGCTGTTTTTGCTCCATGGGAGAAAGATCAGGTGGCCTGTTCCTGTAAAGACTTACAGTCTCAGAAATCGTGCACGAAGTCCCTAGGCATCACAATGACCTGTGCGCTGACTCAATTACAGTGGTTTGCTCTCGGTTACTGTGTGCCTGGAGTGATAGCAAAGCAATAAGTGTGCCTTCTCTCAAGGATCCCATGGTACAGTGTCAGAAGACAGGTCTGCAGAATGCTTGGCAGTGATGGAGGCTTGTCTGTGCTACCTGGACTAGATGGTCCACAGGCTGGAGGGGAGAAGGTAGACCAGTAGGCCCACCCCCCTTTCTGCTTTCATTTTTACCTAAGTTTCATGCAGTAAACTTCCATCTAATTGATTAAAGGGATTTGGGGAAAATCATAAAAAGGCAAATGAAACATCTGCTGCACCAACCCACTGCCATGAATTAAATCTGATTCACAGTGATCCTATATAGGGTTTCTGAAATTATATCTCTTTATAGAGGCAGATAGTCTCATTTTCTTCCCAATGTGTAGCTGCTGGGTTAGAACTGACCAACTTTGTGTAAACAGCCCAATGTTTACCTACAGCACCACCAGGGAAATGCTGACAACATCTGAGCTAATCTCAGTGTCTCACTCTATAGATAGTCCAGAAAGGTTCAAAGGTTTAAAGGCTATAGACTGCAGGAGAGAACATGCAGGTTCTACTTGCCTAACTACTTGGCATCCCAGAGCTGACTCAGGTCTTCAAGGTGAGGTCCTTGCAGAGGAAATTAAGGGTGAATGAAACTGCTCTTACTAGTTTGATTTTTTTTTTACTTCTCATTTATTAGCCTCCGTTTGGGCAAGAGATGGCAAACTGTGTGTGCATCTGAAGAGACCCGCGTTCCAAAGTCACAAGGTAGCATTGGATGTGACAAAAGGGTTTATGACAATTATTACATCCTCTTCAGCCCTTCATTTTACAGAAAAAGCACACAGTGATCCAGGAGGTCATGCCTTGCCCAAGGTCAGTCACCTACTTTGTGGCGGCATCAAGTCAAGACGTTGATTTCAGATTTCCTGATCTTGTGTTCTTTCCAATAACTCGTGCTATCCCTCCTGGCACCTGGTGGAAACAGAAGCTCCCTTATTACCCAACTTCTTGTGCCCAGAAACCCAAGAAGCTAAAGGCTGAAGGTGCTGGGTTCAAGTTCATGGTCAACTCCAACTTGATGGAGTCAATATTTGCTTGGAACAATTTGCATTACAAGATTTTAAGGCTGCCATGAGGTCCATGCAGACAGAATATTACCTTTAGCTAGTTACATCTGACATTACTAAGAGCCCAGGATTTGAAGATGGAGTGGGGAGAGGAATGAATATTATATATCTGCTAGGCTAGATTATTTTTAAGTCCCTTCATCCACTTTCTAGCTGAGTGACTTCATACAAGTTACTTAACTCCTTTAAATCTCAATATCCCCCATCATAAAAGTAATGAAGATAATACTACCTGGTTCATAAAGTTATTATAAGCATTAAATGGTATCATGATTACTGGTATCATTGACATTATTACTACCTCAACATATATTTAGTGAACATGTATTGTGAAGTGAGAGCTGACTGCATCCTGGGAAACAAAGATGAATAAGACATTGTACATCACAAAGTTCACAGTCAACTACAATTCAAGTAGAATAATGACGTTAAGTGCCACTTCAGAGAGGTTCCAAACAAGCAAAGGAGCATAAAGATGAAGGGTTAATTTGGTTGGAGGAGTTGAAGAATACTTTGTAGTTGTTGTTGTTGATGCTAACTTCCACCAAGCTGGTTCTGACTCACAGTGATCCTGCCCAGAAAAAGAAAGAAACACCGACTGGTCCTGCACCATCCCATAATTGTTCTTAAGTTTGAGCCCAGTGTAGCAGCCTCTGTGTCAATCTGTCTCATCAAGAACCTCCCTCTCTATTTCACCGCCCCTCTACTTTACAAAGCATGATGAAGCCTTTATAGAATGAATAATATGTGAACAGGACATGGAAGGAGTAACATATTTCCACGAGTTTTCACCAAGAGAACAACAGATGCAATGGAGAGTGAGTGTAATTGGGGGACTTTGGATATGGACTTTGTCTGAAGATGATAAAGGTCTTGGATCTATTCTCAGCTGGAAGTTTTAGTTCCATTGGGAGAGAGTCCTGGAAATCAAAGAATTTGGTCTGGCCCTGACTTGCTGTGTGTCCTAAATCAAATCACCTCACTTCTCTGTGTTTCTATCCACCCATCCAATTAGATGAATTCTCCACACAGGTTTCATAAGATGTGCTCAAACTTTGTGAAATTAAAAGAGCTATCCAGGTGAATAATGAAAGAAAATGCTTACTGCTGAATGCTCATACATTATCATATTTCAACCACTATTATTAGTACCATTTCACATCAGATGAAGAAGGGAGGTAACTTGTTCAATTTAATGTAACAGAGTAGAATTTTGATGTGGAAGTGGAGAAAGGTCTTCTCCTTTCTCCCAGCCTTTGACTTGCCCAAACAACATTTTTACTATCATGGAATTTGAATGAATTAGTTTCCTCATTGCTTGGGGGGGAAACTGAGGCACAGGCCCATGTTGTGCACAGAACCAGAGGATCTGGGTGCAAGGGCTCTTCCCCACTGGAGCTTGGCTAGCCGACACCTAGAGAGCTCGAGAGCACTCTAGATCGTCTTATGAAACTTCTGGACAGAGGGCTGCTTGCCAGAGACTGAACTGGGGCTAATTCTCTTGTCCTTCAGTAAGAGAAATCAGCATGAATCACTGTAGAGAAACAACCTCACAGGAAAGATACTGTGAGAGCTTCCTCAATTGTTCATGTCAAGAATAGAATAAAACTTTCTGTGTTTTTGCGTATTTGAGGGGAAGAGAAAGCTGGGAATCTGAGAAGAGACTGACAATCCAATGTTCTAGGCCAAGGGCCTGCAAAGAATAACTCATAGATGTGACTCTGAAGTAAAATTGAGAAATGTTCAAGGTTATTATTCAGATAATGATGATTTCCTGTGTTTGTAAAAAGATATTTATGGCTCTTGAATAACTTTTATATGGTTGTGAGGAACCAAAATGTTTTTTCTCTCTCAAGCTTTGCTGAATCCTGCTCTAGGATGATGAAGAGATGGATTATGAAGTTAAGCTTTATTCTGTGAGTTGAGGCCAACTTTATCCCTGGAAGACAGATGGCCAAGCAAGAATAGTCAGGAGAGCCTAAGATCCCAAGCACATCCGTGAAGGGGCTTGCATCCATGTCTGCCCCAAGTCTCACCAGAGGCAAGAAGCCCATTCCAAATGATGGGCCACACTCCAAGTCCTTCCTCAGCAGGTTTCCAATAAGCATGGACCACCGTTCAGGCAAGTAAGAGCCTGGGATTTTTACATCATTGACAGGATGGTGAGGGATTCTGAACTTCTAACAACATACACAGGATAGGAAACAGTAAGATGGAAAAATAAGAAAAGTGACCCTACTTGAAAACTGAGTTGCTTCCCAAGCAGGAACTTTATGGACAAAAGGATCACTGCCACCAAGTCAATGCTGACCCGCTGTGTGTTTCTGCGATGATTGCTCGTTATAGGAGTGGAGAGTCCAGGCTTTCTCGCAAGGAGCTGCTGGTGGTTTCCAATAGCTCACCATGGGTATCGCACCGCAAAGCACAACTGCTACACTACCAGGGCTCCTTGACAAAAAGATAGTTGGGCCAATTTGCTCAACACATCTCATGAGCACAAATAGAGTTACTTTCCCCCCTAACCAAATCAAGATGATACTGTCGAGTTACAATGGCTATGTACAGCTCAAATTCAATGGGCTGTATTCACAAAGCCTGCGATATGAAGAGTTCTTCTGGGGGTTGTGCAGGAAAGAGTTCTCCCCTCCGGGCTCCGCCCCTCTGTTACAGATCAGGCTAGAGTCATCCTTCACCAGGCCGCTCTCCCCAAACAGCTCAGCTGACAAGAATCACTCGATGTCCTCACAATGTGTCCCCTACTCCGTCCACCATGTCTCCTGTCTTAAAATTATCGTTTCATGTAGATGGCTTTTCCTTCCTACCAGACAATGATTCTTCTTGAAAAGGATCCTGTGCCCTTTAAAAATTTAATTAAAAGTCTAAACACCTCCTCCAAGAAAAATTTCACCAACACAAGTAATTTCAGGAAGTCTGAGGAGGTGGAAAAGTTCAAGCACAGCTCTATAGAAGATAACATTCATGAGAACAGAGACATTATCTTTCTTGTTTGCCACCATGTATCTAGCAATTAGCAAAATGCCCAGTACATAATAGCACAAGAAATGCCTGCTGATAGAAAACTTGTTTTAATTCTCTAAGTTTCTGGGGTGCAAAATCAATGTCAGATGCATGATTATTGCCTCAGAGTTATCAAAGCAGTGAACCTTTCACTAGTCTATTACAATACTCAAGAATTTTGGTAATGAACTATCGCTCAATTCTTACTGACATGAGTACTTCAATTGCCTGACTTCAAGACCCAGCCAGACAAATTAGAGGAAACTCTTCCTGGCTCAGATCTTCACCACACAAGGCTATTGTCCTTCCTTGGTAAAGATTCTCAGTGGAACAAGAAACCTAAGAATTTACGTTTCTCTTTCTTTCTACTCAATGAGATAGAGACGTTTGGTTAGAAGGGTGAGTGATGATGCTAATAAATTAATTTTTTAATTGCCGTCAAATCCATTACAACTCAGAGTGACCCCATGGATCCAAAGGAGAGCTGTGCTTCCCAGGGTGTTCAAGGCTGTGACTTTCAGAAGCTTGCTGGCAGGCCCTTTCCACCCAAGAAGCCTTTGGGTATGTTCAAACTGTCAACCAATTGGTTAGTAGTTAAGTTCTTAACCATGTACACTACAAGTTCATCATCATCATTCATCACACTAGCAAGTTAAGTTCATTTTCACATCCAGGAGCTATCCTAATCCTCACAAGTTAGCCAATGGAATAGATATTGTCTTCATCTTACAGATAGGAAGCTGAGGCTCTGAGAGACCAAGTAACTTGCCCAAAGTCCATTCTTGTCAAAGGTTAGAGCCAGCAACCTGGAATTCTGTCTGCTTTTCCCACATTTGTTTTGCTGACATCAGGCTGAATTCTAAGCAATTACTAAATCATGTATTAAATGTCCTTCACATGCAGACGTCAGCATACTCTGAGTTTAGCCTATCTGGGCCATGCCCTAGAGTCTGTCTGCATCAAACTAGAAAAGTGAATCTGCTCAGCAAGTCTCAGCTGCCACAGCCTTCCAGCTGCTGAATGCTGGGCTAATTCCGGCTGAGCAGTGCTGAGAGAACTGTCTTAGGTCGAAAATATGCAAGACGGTGGCCTAAAATGGCCCACCCTTCCTCCATCGCTAACTGCTGGCCACAGGAACTTCTCAGCCACATAGTGGAGATTAGGTATGTCCTCACCCCAGTCTACAGGGCATGACAGATGAGAGCTGGAATTCAATATGCCTCCTCAGAATGATAGTTATTCATTAGATTCCACGTTGAATTGAAAAAGAAAGGCCAATGGAGAACAGCCCAAATGGCTGCATGAAAGAAAAGAGCCTGAGAAGAGAGTCAAAAGAACTCTAGGCCAACTACACTCAGGAAGGAAACTGTGAGGCAAACACTCAGAGTGCTCTTCTCACACCTAATGGGTCATGCTGCTGTGAGTGAATGGGTGCTTTAGATAAACGAGTCCCTGATATGTATCTGAAATAATGCAAGAGGAGACCTCTCACTGCAACAGGAACAATATAGGCTAAATGTGTAGAAGGATCTACTAGGGTGAATGGGGCTGTTGAACATCCACCCTGAGAGTGATTCATAATAGGATTTACAACCCATGGTATGAACCAGTTGAAAGCCAAAGAACCTGATGTTAAGTTAAAGGAGTGAATGAGATGAAAAATCTGCATAGACGTCGTCCTCTCAACTTGAAGTCAGAGGTCCACCTTAAATCAGAGAAAAGGATTCAGTCTAGACAGACTTAACCATTTCCAAGTACCTCCCTGTAGATGACATCATTGGATCAACCTTGCCACCCCTGGGGGATACACTGGGGAGAAATGACCGTATCCAGATTATAGATGATAAAGCTCGAGATTCTGTGGCCAGCAAGAGACAAAATTTGGATGGAGATGGATTGAGATCGTAGGGCGATATCAGGGCAATCCTGTCTCTACTAACCGACGGAGAGCCTCCAAGCTAAAACCAAGCTCACACTACTGCACCAACGCCAACTCACAGCAACCCTGTCAAACTGCCTAGGGCGGCCCCTGTGAGTTGTCAGCACGGTTTCCCTTCGTGGGAATAGAAAGACATGTCTTCTTCTGCGGAGCAGCTGCTGATCTGACAGGGAGCAGCCCAATGGGAGACCACCGTGCTGCCAGTGGGCCTCTAGAGGACCCCACAAGCTGCCACGGAGTCATGCTGACCTACAGCAACCCCTTGAAGGGTTTCCAAGATCGTCACTGCTTACCGGGGTAGAAAGTCCAGTCTTTCCCCCAGCCCCGAGGAGTTGCTGGTGCTTTTGAACTGCTGACCATTCAGATCACAGCCGAACACCTAACCACTACACTCCCAGAACGTGGGTGGGATAGATGGTGGATGTGCCAGTCTCCTAACCAAAAAGTTGTGGCGTTTTCTACCCAGAGCTCCCTCAGAAGAAAAGGTTGACTAACTCCTTCTGAAAAATCAGTTGGTGAGAATGCAATGGAGGACTCTGACACACAGTCTTGTCGTGAGTGGGAGTTGACTTGCTAGCCACCGACTTTTTTTTTTTAATGGAGAACCATGCATTTCAGCAGCCAAGGTGTCAGCTCTCAGCAGCTCCATTCCCAAGGTCTGAGTCCGTGAGGTGCCCAGACTGAGAAAACCCAGGACAGTCTGTACACAGGCACTCAGGACTGGGTGTTACACAAGAGCATAGTCATTATGGCCAAGCGTGAGAAAGTAGTGACACCCCTTATCTGGCCGGAGCTGCCTGCAGATAAGGTAGAAGATAGCACACGTCACAGCAACTTCCTGGGTTTGTGTCTCTAGCACTATTTTTAAAAGTCTCCACTCATGAAATGCTTCTCTCTTCCTGTCTTTGTGTCTTCTCTCTCTTCTAGTGGTGCAGTGGTTACAAGTTGGGATGAGATTCTAAAAGTCAGGAGTTCAAACCCACCAGCCACTCATTGGGAGAAAGATGAGGTTTCTACTTCACTAATGAGTCATAGTCTCAGAACCCACAAGTGCTGTTCTACACGGTGCTAAAGGGTCACAATGAGTCACCATAGGCTCTAGGACAGTGTACTTGACCTCACTTCTGTCCTCTCCCCTCAAGCCTCCATCCTTACCTTAATCCTCACCTCTCATGGCCAGGAAAAGTCTCTGGATTAAGCAAAGCAGCTACACAGCATGATTTCGGGTGCTGGGAATATCCCTTGATCAAAGAGGTCAATCTTACATCCAGATATAATTAAGTACTCACTAACCTAGTGGGAAATCTTTGTATCAGAATGCCTTTCTTTGTACCAGTAGTGGATGGAGTGATTTACCCCTTCAACATAGGGATAGATGGCCCCAGGCCTCCTTGCACTCCATCTACCACAGAGATTTCCCCATCTCAGATGTAGGAGTGTCACAATCTTGATCCCCCTTGGTCCTAAGAGCAGCCACATGGCATTAGGGAAGCCTGAGTCCCCTTGTGGAAGTCTCATTTGTCATTGTCCATGTGCTGCTACACTATGAGGAAAGGGAGGCCTTAGTATACTAGTAAACCTTCCTGAGTTACAGGTGACAATCCATATGAGGGGGAGGAGTCGCATAAGCGAATGTGAGAGTCATGAAAAATTTGGCAGCAGTGCAAGGTTTTTGACTATCACAAATGAATTCAAAATAAAACATGTGATGAGTCAGAGGTATTTCTGGAAGCACTTGCCTATGTTGCAAATTTCTTGGGCATAAAGTGGTGGTGACAATTGGAGAAAAAAATAAGAAACCCTGCTCAGCCCTCCTATGAATCCTAGAGAGAGGAGGTAGAAAAGCACTGAAATCCCTAAACCAATGAACTGGGGAGCTTCACTCCACTACGTTGCACACAGGCGCGCACACGCATGCACACATGCACACACGCACACGCACACACACACACACACACACTACAATCCTACTAGAGAACTCCTATGCACTACATGACAACAGTGACTGCAGGGATGTCTTGAGACTGGCTTCCAGTTGGTCATTTTCCTCTTATCCTGGTCCCAGAGAGCTGACAGCTGACGTAGTCAAGACTAAGTAACAGATAAAAAATAGAATAGACAACAAGTTCAATCCGTCATCAGTGAATCTGGGTTTGAATCCTATCCCACCACCTACTAAGCCTACTAAACTCGTTGGCTTTTTGTCTTACTCGTCTACCTTTCCCTAGATGTGGGGGGGTACTTTAATAGTACATTATTTTGAAAATGAAATAATAGATGGAGGCGCTTATTCTGTGCCACATCGCAAGTCCTCAGGAGGATTTAAGATCATCAGTAACTAGATCTGAGCCCTTCCCTTTTGACTTGTTCTGCTTTTGTGTGTTTCCCGCCAACGATCATTGTGTTCAACCTGAAAGAGAAATGGAGTCGACGTGAGTGGACTTTGAAGACATTATGCTGTGTGAAATAAGTTAATCATGGAGGGGCAAACAGTGCATCATCCCACCTATGATAAATAGCTGCTATAGAAAATTACCTGGAGACCAACGGTTATGGTTATAAGGAACTAGAGAGAGGTGGAAAGGGAAGGTCACTTTTAAGGTATCCTGAATTTCTGCTAAGGGTAACAAGAAAGTGTGGGAAAGCATAGTGTTGATGTTGATTAACACAATGAATATAATTAATGTGGGAAATGTTGGAATAATACATTTTATCTTCTATATAAGCCAGGTCTACAGATTTATATAGATGTGTGTGCTTAATAAATACTTTTATAAAGTCTCTCTCACACACATATAAATATATGTATATGTATACCTCTATTTACCACAGGTTTTCCTTTTTCATCTGCCCATTTGTCATTCAGAATGATTCTGAAATACCACCAGATGTCCAATTGTTCCTAATTACTGAATCAGATCATCAGTGTTTTGATACTTCCCCACCCAATAACTCAAGATCTATTAGAGCCAAGCAGACCCCAAAACTAAGATCTTCCTGCCCTCTTAAGTCATGAGCCGACCCCACAAATCAAATCACAGATAGATCCTTTTTCAAATGGAACTTTAATATCAAACAAGCCAAAAGATATGGTGCTCTGGTCTTTGCAACACAATTCTTATCTCAGGAGTGATTCTTACAAAGAAAGATATGAAAGTCTCATTCTTCCACAGAAGGGCTTGAAGAGAATTGAAGATTGTGCAGTTCAGGGGAGACTTGCTGTATAATATCTGAAATCGCTAGACATTTGAAAGCAGAAATGTCTTTTTCCTTTGAGTATTGCATCCTAACTGCCATCCAGAGATGATTTATATGTGCTCATCCTTATTACAGACTACACATAATAAAGGCATGATAGAAATCATATCTGCATAGATTCAGGCAGCTCTGGGAGAGAGGCTGCCAGTTTTGTTTGACAAGATACTCAATCAAGCAAAAAGGTTTAAAATATTCCAGCAGGATCTCATGGTCTGCTCTAGACTGTATATTCTTATCCAGATAACAGAGATTTTAGTTGAGCACAATATTAGCACTCATTTTTTCCTAACTGCTTCTTGCAATAAGAAGCACCTTACAAAGATTACGAATTCACTTGGCTTTGGGGGTGCAGAGCTATGGAGATATGTATATGCCTTCTCCTTGGCTGTCCTCATAAATGGAGGCATCTCTACCTATTTGGCCAAGCCATCGAGGACTGTGAGGCTATGTGTGCACATTGACCCCATCAATTAACACCTACATTTCCTTTGGGGCTGCTTCATATGTTGAAATCCATTTTAAAGTGTTCCATGCACTTAAACCTGCAGCAAGGTCAGAACCAGGGAGAAGAGTGCTATATACTCCGTAGGCAAAGTTTCAGGTGCCTGTTTTCATTGAGTTCTGACTCATAGAAACGCTATAGGACAGAATAGAAACTGCCCCATACAATGTCTGAGACAAGACATCTTTACAGAAACCTACGGCTGCGTCTTTCTCTTCCCAAGGACTAGCTGCTGGTTCAGAGCACCATACTTCCCATTAGCAGTCAAATATTGAAACCACTACCCCACCAGGGCTCCATTAAAATAAAGACAACTAGTATAAACAGCATAAGTAACATGTTTCATTTTACATTTTACAAAGCCCCCAAATGCCATGATGAATAAAATATAAATATTTGCCATAAAGGCAGGAATTAATTCTGTCTCTACATATCTCTGCCACAGTCTCCTCATCCTAACACTAGTTCCCAGAGTATTTTATTAACAAACACTGGCAGCTGGCTGGCAGGAAGTGGTTTGGAGGTTTGATTATTTTAATATTGCACTGATATGTTATTATCTTGATTCCTTCATTTTTTTTGGAGCTCCCTTAAATTTTCCACCAGAAGGGAGTACCTGACCTTAGTCCAGGCACTGAAATGAGGATAAAGATGCTCAAAGCCCACTATTATGATTGTAAGCTATTTTCAAGATTGTTTCAAATAACAGTGACCCTATGTGCAGCGGAATGAACTACTGTCCAGGACGGTGCCAACCTCACAACTGTTTTTAAGTTTCAGTTCATGGTTGTAGTCATTGTTCAATTCATTTCCTCGAGGACTTCTTTTCTGCTTAATCAAGCATGGTGCCCTGCTCCAGTAATGGTCCTTATTGACAGCATGTCCAAGACACATAGGGTGACTCTTACCACCCTCACCTCTAAGGAACATGCTGGCTGACTTCTTTCAAGACAGATTGGTCTGTTATTCTGGCAGTCCATACTGTGTCCAATATTCTTCCGAACAACCATAATTCAAAGACAGCCATTCTTCAGCTGTCCTTATTCATTGCCTGCTTTCACCTACATATGCAGCCATTAAAAATACCATGGCTTGGGTCGGACACACCTTAGTCCTCAAAGTGACCGCTTTGGTTTTTGTTTTTGTTTTTTTTTTTGATACATTAAAAAGGTCTTTTGCGACGGATTTGCTCAGCACGAGGCATTGTTTAATTTTTGACTGCAGTTTCCATGGGTTTTAGTTGTGTATCAAAGTAAAGAAACTCTTTCTCTATGAATCATCATGCTGCTTATTTGGTCCCACTGTGAGAATTGCTTTCCCTCTGTGTTAGGGTGCCATCCATACTAAGGACTGCAGTCTTTGGTCATCCTCAGTAAGGACTTACAGTCTTCTTTGCTTTCAGGAAGCAATGTTGTGTCATCTGCATATGGAAGGTTGTCAACGAGCCTTTCTCCAGTCCTGATAGTCTGTTCTTCATACAGTCCCAGCTTCTCATATGATTTGCTACATTGACTGATTGAGTAAGTATGGTAAGAGAAGATACACCTCCTCTGACTTTAAGCCATGCTGGATCCCCCTGTCCTGTTTGAACAACTGCCTGTTAGTTCAAGGACTGTTTCTGTATGAGCACAGTTCAGCATTCTGGAATTCTCATTCTTTGCAATGTTACCCACCAGAAGACAAAAAATCCCAAAGACTGACACATCCCCATGTCATCCAATTGTACCCAACACCTCTACTCCACACAAAAGGTGGACAGGGAAGAGGAGGGAGGGAAGAATCATCCTAGCTCCTCTAAAAAGATCTTTTTCAGCTGTTATAAGAGCTGACAGGTTGATAAAGCGTCTGAAGACATAATGTTCAAACAGAGAAAAAAATTAAAATGTAATAATAAAGTTAAATGTAACTGTTTGAAAGTATAATTCTTCTGAGACAAGAGTTTTATGTTGGGCCAGCATTTGAAGTAGCAGTAGTCGTTATTAACGGGAACCTCTGAGAGAGAAGATTTAAATCAGCAAAGTAATAAAAGCTGAACAAGGACTAGCACCTTGAAAGGCACTTGGAGAGAAGATTGCATACAAATGCAATTAAAACGATGCTTATAAAATACTAAGATGTTAATTGGGTTCAGTCCCAGAAGCGCCAGCAGTACAGTATGTCAGAAGTTAGCTGGTTTGAAGTTTAAAAAGAGTAGTTTAATTTGTACACCTTGTCCTAATTACAGAGCTTTCTGCAGCCCACGTATCTGTATGGTTTATTGTAGCTTGGAGCTTTGTAAAACAAACACACACACCAGTTAATTGGGTTATTGCGATGGAAAATTGGGCTACGGAACAGCAACCTCTCTAGCTGGTGTGCCTTTACGGCTTGTAATGAACGCTCCAGCCATGTCAGGGGAGGCTGATTTGTAAGGTGTGTCGTTTACAGCTTGGTGATTCTGTTCGTCTGAGAAACAGGCGGTGATGCCATGAAAACAAAGACTCACACCAGATAATGTTCCTTCGCCACCACGCTCCGGCCCCACCTGGCTTGTTTGGCACTTTTAGCACAGCCGGCAACCCCGCTCCTGGTCATCTCTACCCTCTCAAATCATCCAGGCTGCCGGAAAGCCACACTGGCACATTAAAGACGTAAGCCTTTAGAGCAGAGGGAAGACGGGATGGTTCTTCCAGGAGTCCTGTGCCCACAGCACCTGCAGGGCAGTGCTGTGAGGTGGTGGTTTTTCTCCTAACCAGCAAATAAAGACGTAATGCTATCAAAATAGGGCCATTAAATTGGATTAGGAGTGCGTCTGGCTGGCCCGTTCTCCAGGCGTTCTGTTGGAATGTGTTTCCCACGGTTGGCGTTTGGGTCACTTCATGTCTGCCCTCCACAGCCTTTTGGAAAGAGTATCAGGGACATACTTATGGTCTCTCCCAGGCAATCCGGTGTCCTCTCCTATCTCTACCTGCCAAAAGTAAATCCTGAATGATGATTCCCACCCACCCCCACCCAGCTATATTATATGTCTAAGGCATTCCAAACTGGGAACAGAGTGATGGTCTCTGAAAAAGAGCAAGTGCACGACCCCAAGACCAGATGCCAATTTGTTGAAAATGCTCCTCGGTCTTCATGACTGTTTCGAGATATCTCTGAGTCACAAAACAAAATGCTGCTTGTCTTGTCCTCATGGTCGATTCTGATCCATAATGCTTACAGTGCTTGGTTTTTTTTAAGTAGATTACCAAACCTCTATCTTAGTCTTTCTTTGTAAGTTCTTCTGAAACCTGCCCAGCATCTGTGTTAGTCCAGGTAGACAAGAGAAGCAAATTCATAAACACGTATAAGTGTATAAGAGAGCTTTATGTCAAAGAACAATTTTATATTGACAAAACATCCCAGTCCAGTCCAGATCAAGCCCATAATGACATTAGCCCATCTGTTGATACCAGTCTGTAAATTCCTGTTCAGACTCAAGCAGCACATGTAATGACATCAAGAGCTGGAAGATTTTAGTTCAGTGGTTGGAAAATCTTGTGGATCCAGTGGCGGTGGAAGCATCTTAGTGCTGGCTGTGGGTCTCCACGTGGCTCTTCCAGCTTCAAGGTCCTGCCTGCCATCAGCATAACTCCATGTGACTTGTCAACAGAATGTCTCACAGGGAGACAAGCAGTGTACCTGGCTTCCAGGGAGCTGTTTATCTCTGTGGCATCTCCAAATGAGGTCATCAAGCGAAAACCTGACCGACAAGCTAGACTCTGCCCCTTTGTAAGATGACATAAGATTATGTAACTTCCAGAGCATCACAGCTCACCATATGAGCTTCCACTGACAGAAAAGCTTCATCTGAAGTGGGGGTCCAAATTCTATAATTGAAAGTCACTGCCCTCTCCTCTGTTACTAACCACTAGTATGTCACAGCCCAGAGCAGTCCTCTACATAGTGTCCAGGTCCCTGGCCAGCTCCGGGGTCCAGTACAAGGGCGAATTCAGAAAACAAGCATGGTTCTACCTTCTCTGCCTTCTTTAACATTCACTGATCAATTAGAGCATCCTGAGGAATTAATGTCCTAAAAGTTTCCCCGATCAGGAGTATACACATTTGCAGTTTGAAGTCAATTGCAAGGGGTAAGCCTTACTTTAACACAGACGGGAGAAGGCAGGGTGTAGGAGTCAGGGGACTCCACACAAGACAAGACCCTACGCATAATACTGAGTGGTGTGGTGGGATGGTGTAAAGAGTGGGGGGAAACAACGTGTCTCTTGTCAATGTTCTGACAATTGGGTGAAGTAAATCCCATCCAGTACAGAAACCCAGCCTGGAGCATGAGTGTTGCAGGGGACCATTCCCCTCCTATCTTTGGGCTGAAAAGATGGAAGTAAAAACATGTACCTGCAGTTAATACAAATCCTGAAACAAAATTCCCCATCCCTAAGGCTGGTTTGAAAGAGTCAATGTGAGGATGGTGCAGGAGCAGACAGCGTTTCGTTATGTTGTACATGGGGTTGCTGTGAGTTGGAACTGGGTCAGAAGCACCGAACAATAATGATGATGCTCCACATAACGCTCTCATGGAATAGTGGCTGCACATCAGGCTGCTAACTGCAAGATCAGCAATTCAGACCACCAGCTGCTCCACTAGGCTTTCTAGTCCTGTAAGAGCTACTGGCTCTTAAACTTGGCCCTGTCAAGACGCACAACAACCTTCATAGGCCACAGCTTAAGTATTTGATGTGGAAACACAACTAAGAAAATTAGCCTTTACCTTAAACTCACATGTGACGGATTTGAGGAACCAATATTCTCCCATGGACTTGTGGTTGAAATTCCCTAGTGTGAGAAGCAGATGACTGCTTTTCCAAAGTTATGGCACTTGTGATTAATAGACTTTGGTTTAGATCTCTTGTTTGGAGAATACCCACGCCCCCCTCAAAAAAAATTCCAGAAAAATCTCTGCTGGGCAAGATTCTAGCAACTCTCTCAGAATTACTGGACCCAGTAGCATAGCCTGGGAAGGTTCTCTCTGCTCTCTGGTCACATGAATTTTTTTCATAAAGCAGTTTCGCTTGAACCTCATTTTTTGTAATGACAGATTTAAGAGAACAATATGAGGCTGTGAAATTTTGTTTCCTGATCTGAAAAATGCTGCAGACCAGGCATCAAAGAGCAAAATACCATATCATTGTGAATGAGGGGGGTGGAGAGTGGAGACCCAAAGCCCACCTATAAGCAACTGCTCATCCCCTTACAGAAGGGTCTTGGGGAAGAGACAAGTCAGTCAGGATGCAGTATAGCACCAATAAGACATACAACTTCCCTCTAGTTCTTTAATGCTTCCTAGTAAGCCCTCCCCACTATCAAGATACCAATTCTACCTGACCAGAACATGCACTTACCAGTCTATATCAGAACTGGAAACACATCGAATCCTGGACAGATAAACACCTGGAGAGTAGAAACACCAGGAGGGGAAGAGGAAGGTAGAGGAGAAAGGGGTAAACTGATCACCATGATCTACATATAGCCCCCTCCCTCCCCAAGGGGGATGGACAGCAGAAAAGTGGATGAAGGAGACATCAGTCAGTGTAACATATGTAAAAATCTTACATATCTTACAGTATAAAAATAATAATAATTTATAAATTTTCAAGGGCTCATGAGGGAGGGAGGGCGAGGCAGGGGATGGGAAATGTGGAGTTGATACTAAGGGCTCAAGAAAGAAAATGTTTTGAGACTGATGATGGCAACAAATGTACAAATGTGCTTGACACAGTGGATGGATGGATGGATTGTGGTAAGAGTTGTACGAGCCCCGGATAAAATGACTTAAAAAGAAAAATGCTGCAGAAACTGACATGATGTTGACAACAGCCTACAAGGACAGCACTATGGTCATGGTTGTCTCCTTTCAAAAAAGGTGAAATGTCAATTGATGACCCACCTCATTCTGGATGTCTGTCAACTTTCCAAATGGAGGGAAATGTTGACAAAATTCATGCAATTGTGCGCAAAGACCAACAGGGCAGTATATGCACAATCTTGGAGCTCAGTTCAACAAATTTTAACAGAAGATTTGAGAATGAGAAGGGTTTTTATGAAAGTTATGAAGTTATGACTGACCAGGAAAGAGGGCATCAAACAGAAAACATGCTGGGTTTTGAAAGAATAGCTCAGAATCAACCGAGACTCTTTTCCACGGGCATCACTGGTGACAAGTCATGGTGCTTTCGAAAGCAAACATCACTCAAGTCAGTGTATGACGCCATCATCACCTCACCAAAATAAAAAAGCTCATCAAGCTAAATCAAAGATCCAGATGATGCTCTTTTTGAAAAAAAAAGTGAGGGGAATAGTGAGGGGAGTTCATTCCATCAGATCAGACTTCTGAGACAGCATTCATTGGAGAATGCCCAATGTACCCAAAAAGCACACTTTCCAGTTAGAGGTTTTGAAAAAAAAAAACGTGTGAGACAAAAAAGACCTGATTTGTGGCAGATGGGACTGTTTTTGCCACCACCACAATGCACCTGCTCACATGCATTGGTCATCTCAGTCAGCCAATTTCGGGCCCCAAAAAGAATGCCTCTACTCACCTGACCTCCCTCCATACCTATTTTTTGTTTCTGCAAATGAAGAAGGACATGAAAGGGCAGCTATTTGATGGCATCGAAGAGGTGAAGAAAAAAACGAGGGAGGTTCTGTCATTCAAACAGGAGTTTGATAAAGATGTCCAAGAGTGGAATCACAGCTTTGACACGTGTATTAAGTGTAATGGAGTGTACTCTGAATGTGATAAGATAGTTTTGTGACAAAATCTAAATGCATATCTTTGAAAACAAATTCCAATTTGTTAGAGGTCCCCCCTTGAATATCCTACTTTAGTGCTCTGTTTGCTTTCTTGTGACATGGGTCAGTGTAAAAGACATGATTCTGCCTTTGTGAATGAGTGCTATTAAAATGTCTTCCTATTTCCTACTCTCATTACTCAGGTAAATAGTGTCCAATCACTTAAGTTTTTAATCTATACAAATCAATATTTCATTTATTTCACTTTGAAAAGCCAGCCTACACATGTATAACTTTCTATTCTAAAGTGTTTTAAATTCTACATGATTTTCTAAATTAATGATAATATCAACAGATTACCTTATGCCCTTGGTTCATCTCAGAGACATCTACAAACCATAGAAATATGAGTGAATTTAGGGTTTGCACTTAATCCTAATATTAATCTAATCTTGCACTTAATCATCATGTTAATCATAGTATTAACAATTAGTTCTTAAAACATGCCCCTACCCTATATCTGTCTTCATGAAGATATGGGTGCTATAAGAACGTGTAGTGAAGAAATCAGATGGGACCCAGCTATGAGAAATAATAGTGTCAGGGGACTTAAACGCTTGTCCTAAAACAAGTAGCTATTTAACTGAGGGATCAACTAAGTCTACATGAAAGAAACACCCTAGCCTGCATGATCCAAAGATTGTAAATGATGAAATCCAAGGAAAGGAGTGGGATCAAAACTTAGAAGCACCTGGTTTGCAAAAGGCTATGATGGCAATGGAGGTCCAACATCCATGTACTGGAGCCCCACACAGATTAGCCTTTGGTGAATCCCCTTTAATCAGACACCAGGGATGTGCAAGTCTTGCTATCAGGCAGAGAGCCTTGTAAAGTTGGTTGTGGCAGATGCCGTTAGGTTCAAATGTAACACCTGGTCATTTTGACCCATTTTAAAACTGTTTTCAATTTTTAACATTTTTTTTGCTTTCTGTCAATTGAAGTTTTTCTGTTTTGTCACTGTTATTTTGTTGGCGTCTTGTATGACTTTCTGTATGTAAGATCCAGGATAAGTAAATCTATGGAGACAGTAGCTGGATTAATAATTACCTGGGGGCATAGCAGAGAGGTGCACTCATGGGAGGGAGTGGAAATAGACACAACAATGAGTAAAAGAAAGGAGAAAATATTCTGAAATTTAGTGTGATTTTATTGCGCACGTCTTCTTAATATGATTGAACTATCGAATTGTATGATATGTGAATTACATGTCAATAAAGAAAAAAGGAGTCGCTGTCTCAGAAGTCTACAGGGGCAGCCCTTCTCTGTCCTGCAGTGTTACTATGACTCAGAAGAGCCTTGATGATGAGTTGCCATTACTGCCACTTCAGGAGCCCTGGTGGGGTGACGGTGAATCTCTTGACTGCTAACTAAAAGTGGAAGGCTCAAACCCAATCCAACCATTCATGGGGGAAAGACCTAGCATTCTGTTTTCTTACAGATTCCAGCCAAGAACATCCCTTAGGGCGAAAGTTGGATGGGGAGGCTGAGAGTCAGAATCAGTTCACAGTAACTAACAATAGCAACAATGGTCCCTGGTTATCAGGAGTTGTGGCCCTGGAGTTCTGAGTCAGCCAACAATATACTGTGAGTAATATTAGCCCTGCTTTGACCACCTCACCGCATAGAGATCCTGGGCACAGGCCTTAGCCACGCTCTGCCCAGTGTCCTGTCAACAAAAGCCCTCCCTCAGAGGGTTGGGGTGAGGATCCATTGAGAAAATAGAGAAAATGCACATTGGATCCTGCCTAGAGCATGTGGTTGTTCATTGTCATTCGGTTACTCCGACTCATGGCACCACGTGAGCTAAGCAATGGGTCTGTGTTATAATGGCAACTGGAAACATTGTCCTTTCTTTATGGGGAAGAATTGAGCCTTAGGAAGTTGAGTCATAGTCTCAAGGTCACACACAGGTGGATGAGCAGAATTCAAACCCAAAGATTTCTGCCTCCAAAATGTAACCATCTTAGACCCATGAGTCCAAACGACCAGGGGCTCTGGGGGAGAAAGATGGGGCTTCCTATTCCTGTAAAGTGTTACAGGCTCAGAAACTCACAGGGGCAGTTCTCCCCTATCCCATCATTATGAGTGGCCTGCGATGTGGAGTTTAGCTTTGTTTGGGGGTTGGAGGGAGGTTTTTCTAAACCAGTAACAAGAAAGGAATCAGGGGCGGTTGTCAGCACAAAGGAACCTGAGGCGGGGCATATCTGAAGAGAGAAAATTGCAGAACCCACACTACCATTCATATCACGATTTCCCCCACCTGAATCTCGACCCAGAGACCCCGACTATGGATGGTGTAAGGGGAGATACGCTCCAGTACAAAGCTGCTACGGCTGCTGCTTTCCAGTTGACTTTGAAGTTGTGTTAAGAAGCAAGAATGTGTCAGCAAACCCAGCCTCCTTGACTCCAACCACCCCGCGGCAGGCAGGTTATTATTATTATTTATTATTTGTTGATGGATATTCAAAGCCATCAGTCAGGTCTTCCCCCGGGCCAGGAAGCCGAGCAGCAGCGGCAGCGCTGGAAATCTCACGTCTGCTTCCCAGAGCAGCTCAGGAGCGGAGAGTTATTAAAGTACACTTTGCTATTGCTATCTGCTCTGTGGGGTGCTTGACCCTACATCTGACTTCAGGCTTCTGCTGTCCCTGCAGTACAGGCAACAGGAAGTCGTACAAATTGCAGAGACAGACTCCAGGGCAGGTAAGAGGATGCTGGGGTGCTTGAAATGGTGATTCCCAGCCCCCTTGTTCTGCAGCCTGTCCGCCTTCTCCTTCCATTTCTTTATACCCACTGGACTTACAGACACAAAGAAGAAGAAAATGCTTAATGGGAGAAGGATGAAGATGTCGGTGGCAATAAAAGTCCGTGTAATAAGAGAAGAAAGAGTCATGTGCCATATTATGCTCGTCACATGCCATATTATGCACGTAACAGGGGTGAACACTGTCCACCTCCCTCTCTTGGGTCTTTTAAACATGCTGTCCATGGCCCATCATTAGAACCATTGTCCATGCCCCATCCCCACTGCCACTCCTTTACACACACACACACACACACACACACACACATACTTAGGACTGAAATAAGATTTAATTGCAACAATAGTCACCTTAGCCACCTGCATTCTCTCTTATACATTCTATAATATTTTAATTCCATTTGAAAAAACAAGGGTAAAGGATCTGAACTAGCTTCATCATCCTCACTATTTAAAAGTCTTCCACACGTGGCATAGTTCTACGTGGACATGGATGGGGTCATCATGAGTCAGAATGGAGTCGATGGCAGCTGCACTTACTATGCCCACTGGACTCTCTTGAGAATTAAATCATGATGTCAATATTTTAATAAGCACTCAGCTAACACTCATGCACAATAAAGTGTGAGTTGCTTCTCTTACACATCATCCCATACCTTGGACTCCCAGTTGTCGCAGTCTGCCTTCTGAGGGAATTACTGAAATCATTCAGGAATTCTGAACTGGACATCTTAAGGTGGTCTATTCCTCAATCCCTGGTCAATACACTGGCATTCTGTCACGTCTTCAGGGCTACCAGAGGACCAGGTAGTCCTCTGTAGAGCAATTCAGGCTGTCTGGCTAAAGACAGCAGACAACAAGGCAGGACACCAAGAGTCCCCAGCTCAAGTGTGAGATAGGTCAGTAGAGTGGCCAAACTGGTCTTGAAGGAACCTCAAACTACAGCAACACAGTCCACAGGTTAGGTGTCCCACAGGCAGTGTAGCTTTCAAATGGAGCCAGAGAAGAAGCTAAGACAGCAGCACATGGGTCTGATCATCAAAGAGCAAGAGACAAGCAAGGCAAGGCTCAGTGAACCATTAATCTCTCCACCCTTGAATTAATCCCACAAAACAAACCTACCTATCACAGCTTTGGTTGTCTACAAATGTAAGAACCTTTACAAACAAAAGACCACCTCTGTTCAAAGAGATACAACAAAAGTTCCTGGGACCCAAGTTTTCCCTGCTCCCCATCCTTCCAGATCCCTCCTTCTCCTCATTCATTTATCTGCTCAGATATCAGTTTCTCAGAGAAACTTTTCTGCCACCACTAAGATAGCGCTCTACTTTAACCAATCCTTTCCCCTTTTCTTACTTACCTTTAAACACTTACCCATAGCCAATATTATATTCATGCATTTGTACGCAGACATGCATTCTATATCTCCAAAACAATCTTAGTTTCAGAGATCAATAGGGAACCCATGACCCACCCAGAGATTTTTTGTGTCTTGTTCTTGTTGACTGCTAGTCTAGAACAGCATATGTTAGGTGATCAATAAATTGGTATTGAATTACTAGATTATTACCATGATGGGAGGGAACATGGTGAGTTAAGCATTTTAGCCACTAACCAAAAGTTGGTTGTTCAAACTCACTAGCCACTCTGCAGAAGAAGAGGACAAAGGACAAAGCACTTCCAAAAGATTACAACCTTGGAAAGCCTCTGCATAGTTCTACCCTATCATTTAGTACTGCTAGTCAGAATTCCAATGGCCGTTGTTTTGTGGGGGTGGAAGAGCTTGGCTTGACTGGGAGTGTTTGCATCAACAAAATGCTACAACAGCCACCTGAGAGCTGGTTGCTTAACATTTCCATTGCATATAGTTTTACTAAGAGACGTGTGAAAGGATAAGGGCTCAAAAGAACCAATAGCCGACATAAAAAGGTTGACTAGGAAGAGCTTATAAAGTGAAAGACATGTAAGATATAAAACCTTGTGGGACACCAGCATTTCAAGCAAAAGTGAATCACAAAGAAAGTGCAAAGCATATATCAAGAAGGGGTACTGAGAAATAAGTAAGTCATTGTGGCATCTTACAAGTCATGGGCAAATTGAATTTCAAGGAAGAGGAAATGGCTACTATGTCTGATACTATGCAGAGATCAAGATAGTATAAGACAGTAATACAGAGTCAGGAACTTCATTTTTCTGATGAAATAGCAAAAGTATGACATCCATGATACACATTTCTCCACTGGTCAGATTTCATATATTAAAGGAACTTGTGCACGTGGTTCTTCTATCTTTTTCTTGTCTGTTTCCTATGATCCACACAGTCAATAAAGCACAAGTACATCTTTCTGATAGCATATGCCTTCAGCAAAGATTCATCTGACATCAGCAATGATACCCCTTGTTCAATATGCTTTTCTGAATCTGATTTGAATTTATGGAATGTCTACCTATAGGCATATGTATATTTATGTGTGGGTCTCTGTACCAAACAGCTATGAGACTGGGCTCAATACTTTATATACCTCAGTGAGTTATATCATGCACTTGATAGATTTTTCATTCCCTGGGATGAGTACTTATTATTAGATTCAAAACTCAACTTGGGGTTGAATGAAGGAGGTAACATATCAAGTGGGTTTAAGAAACAGCAGGCTGTTCTGGCTGGAAATCTTTGATTTTATGTTTTGGTCGTTGGCTTGGTCGGAACTTAGTTTAAAAGAGGATAGTTACTTGGTATAGGCTTGGGCTTCCCAATCGCTTCTAATTTGCATGCTCTTTTGGTGGTGATTACCAGTTGGGCTGCCATCTGCATGGTCAGCGCTTCAAAGCCACCAGCAGGTCCTTGGGAGAAAACAACTGGACTTTAGATAATAAACAGTTACAGTTGTGGAAGCCCAGAGGGTCACTATGGTTCAGCATTGACTCAATGGTAGCAAGTTTGGTTGTTTTCTATGTAGATTCCAACATCCTGGTCAGGAGTCATAGATAATGCTGGCCAAAGTTATAAAAGTCTAGGTGTCTACAGATCTCCCTTGTGCTCTATGATTTTAAACATCACTGGACTTCTCTGAACCCTTCTTTCTCTGCTACAAAAATAAGGTTTAGATTATACGGTTTTAAATGTATCCCCAAGATCCAAATTTCCGTTCTTGTGTTTCAAGCTCCCTCTGCCTTCCCCAGAGGATCTACCATTATGTGGAGGGCTCAGTGGGGGTTGAAGGAGTGAAGGGTAAAAGCGTAATGCATTACCTAGCCACTACATAATTATCAAAAAAAGAGGCTGGGGGAAAGCATAGGGAAAGCTACAACTATGGCAATTAACAGCAGACCAGACCAGACCATGACTTCGAAATTCATGGATTCACAATTAAGGCAGCCTGTCTTGACCCTCTCAGTAACTGGTTTGTTACTGTAAATTCTACAAGACTCATATATCATAGCCTCTTGTACATCATGACCCTACCATGGACAGTGTTGCAACAAAACAAACAAACACTCCTTCCTTGCCCTCAGGATTTCACTGGCCACAATTGTCACTGGAATGGACGCTATACCCACAAGAACTTTCACTGGTTAAACTGAAGACATGATTGATATTAATTAGGGGTCTTTGGTAGCAAACAACAGAAATTGATTTAAGAAGTGGGCTTTTGTTTTGTTTTAAGAAATATAATAACTGAAAATCAACTGTGCAGCTTGCAGTTTATAGGGAAGAGCTGATTCACTACTAAGCACCACAAAAACAAGTACCAGGAAGCTCGCCCGTCCCTGAGCTTTCCTAAAAGTAGACTGCTATCCAGTGATTCAGCTTGAACTTCTTTCCATCTCTGTGTGTCTCTGCTTGATATCTCAATTGGCTTCATTTGGGTCATACTGTCACTCCTGGAATCAGAGGTTAGGGACTGTGGCCAGAAAAAAATGACAGGTTTATGAAATATGTATGCATGCTATATTTATCTACATTATGTGTTTGTTAATCTATATGTATTTAAGTAGGTGGTATGGGTATGTGACTAGATTTGCCTCTGTATATATATATCTATATTTGTGATTTATGTGGATGCGAGTTGGTATATGTGCATGAATGTATGTGTATGTGTGTGCCTATATTCTTGTGTGTGGGAGTCTTTCTGTGTGTGGTTATACTTTAAAAATGTGAACATGTGCTGGAAAGGAATATGCGGGGCAGATAAAGCCCAAAACATCTCTAAAAACAAACTATGTGGACTATCATCTGCAAGCTAAAGTTACTCTCCTCTGTGAAGCAGGAATACTCACATCTATATTTCAGGGTTGCTCAGAGGGCACTGTAAGATATTACATACATTCAGCAAGCAGTATAATTGGCACAATAACCTCAATAAGTAGAAGCTAATATTCTTACTTTCTTATTTTTCCTGAGGTTGATAATGATGTTAGTAAATAGGTCAAAATCAAGTTAAAAAATCACATTCAATCTCTTTCTTCTTGCCTCCCAAGAGCATCCACATTAGGAACATTACTCCTTCAACTCAGGGACTCCACTAATGCTCTTCTTTCCTCCTGAAATATCTCTCATTTTACAATCATACATGTGACTTGTTCCCCTATTTCAAAGCCAAACTTGAAACCATCAACTCCATGAAGTCTTTCCCGACATTCCAAGACAATCATCACCAGTCCAGTTTCCTCTTCTTTCACTGATAATGACCTTTGAGGATAAATGGTAAGTCGAATGCCTGTGTCTGACTAGCTAGGATGCTGTGTACAAAAGGGCTCTGCAGTCCCACCCAGAATCATCAAGAAGGCATGTCATAATGAAGTAGAGATGCTGTGGGGGGGGGGGGGAGAAATTAGGTAGGAGGAGCTACCAGCATAGGGATGAGATATCTGCCATGCCAGTCTTCAAATGTGCTCATTTTCTGAAACCAAGAACCATATCTCACAGTTTTCTTTATGCCCCACTCTAATGTGTGGGTGTTGAGCATAAAACAGGGAAGTAATCAAGGTTGGTGGAAGGACTGATCCATTTCTTGACTAGGAGCCCAAAGGCATGAGGTCATACACGACAAACTGAGGAACATCTAGTGATGAGGAGCGAATGCAAGCCCACAACCTTCACAGCAGAAAAGACAAGGACAGTAGCAAGATCACGGTTTCTCATATCAGGTAAAATGGGGTTAGAGTCTAGGCCACCTATTGAATGTGTTATCTCATGACCAGGTCGTGTGCCCATGCCAAGTTTCAATTTCCTTGTGAAAGAGAAAAGAGCGTAGAAAATATCCATGGTTTTAGGTCATTGAGGGGAGTAGAAAAAGTCACACCTCTAAAAACCCCAGCCTGATTCTGCACTGAGAAGCAGCAATCACGGTTATCTGAGTTTCATTTTAAGAACTTGGAAGAGTGTAGGAAGTATGAAGAGAACCACCATGCTGCAGTCACTTAGTGCATGATGCCCTGGCTTCCCAGGGAGACCGTCTATGTTAACTCTCTTGGATCAGGTCTCTTAGTGGCACTTAGGAAGAAGCCTCTCTTCTCATCCCACTTGTTCTCCGACCTGTCCAACTAGGCAATGCTCTGCATTCTTATAGGTAATTGGGGCCTCTTTACATTAGCACAGCATTTTCCATTCATTAAGGGGAGTTGAGGCTGGAGAGTTCACATATGCTTTCCTCTGTAACAAGCAATTTGCGTGTGAGGAACATCAACCAGGATTAACAGAGACCCTGGATTATGCTTTCTTACATGGTTTTCTGGAAGAAATCCTCAACTCTCTGCCATCCATTTGGTGGGGACTCATTGGGACCCTCTAGGGCAGGGTAGAACTGCATCCAGAGAATTTCTGATACTATAACTAGTTACAGGCAGGGACACCCCATCTTTCTGCCAAGGAGCAGTTGGTGGTTTTGAACTGTGGACCTTTCAGGTCACAATCCAACATGTAACCCCTATGCCACCAAGGCTCTTAGGGGAAATCCAGGGACTGCATTAAAACCACTAGCCACTCCATATCAGTTAAAATAGGGGCTCTTTTTTTTAAGTAAATCATTTTAATGGGGGTTCTTACAGTTCTTGCATCAATTTTATTTAACATGTTTGTATATACATTGGCATCATAATTTTCAAAACATTTTCTTTCTGCTTGAGTCCTTGGTATCAGCTCCTCTCTTTTTCCTCCCTCCCCCCCTCATGGACCCCTTAACCCATGTTTCTATTGTTTGTTCCCTTGGAAGCATGGGGTGTTATACATAGATCATTGTTATTGGTTCCTCATTTCTTCCCTTTTTCCCCCACCTTCCCCCTGTCCTTGTAGTATTGCTATTCCCATTACTGTTCCTGAGGGACTTTTCTGTCCTGAATTCTGTGTCTCACGAGCTCTTGTCTGTACCAGTGTGCATGCTTTTGTCTAGCCAGATTTGTAAGGTAGAACTGAGGGTGTGATAGTGGGGCTGAGGAAGCATTAAAGAACTAGAGGAATGCTATGTGTTCTGTCAGGGCTATGGTGCACTGTGGATGATTCATTCCTTCCTTGACCATTCTATGAGGGGATATCCAATTGTCTACAGATGGTCTTTGAATGTCCACTCAAACCCGCATCATTTGCACAGGTATATTAATTTGTTTCGGGTATTCTGATGCCTGATACCAGATCCTATCAGCACCTCACCATCACACAGGCTGGTGTGCTTCTTCCTTGTGAGATTTGCTACTTCCCTGCTAGATGGCTGCTTATTTAACTTACAGCCTTAAAGACCCTAGAAAAATAGGGCCTCTTTTAAAGGTCAAAAGTCAATCTAAGACAAGTCATATATTCTAATCTTTAGATAGAACATTTATTTGAATAAATAAATAAAAATAGACCATTGTGTTAGACAGGGTCCCCTAGAGAAACAAAAACAGGACACTAATAATTTATATAGATAGATAGATGATATCTAACATAAGAAATAAATAGTTAATCTATAAAGCAGTCTGAAAGGCTCAGTGCAACTTACTTCCATAAGACCGCTAATACACTGGCAGTCTTTCAAGCATTAAGGGATCGCCAGGTAGTCCTCTATAGACCAATTCAGGCTATCTGGCCACAGGCAGAAAACAGTTCGGTGAGTCACTAGAAGTCAGCCAGATGACAGGGTCCAACAGTACCCCAGCTCAAGAGATGTATATTCCAGTAGCATGGCAAAGCAGGGCTTGAGGATCCTCAACTTACACCAACACAGTCCACGGATGAGGTGTCCCATGGGTAGCTTGCAAATGGAGGCACAGGACAAGCAAGGCAGCCGGCTGCACACTGGTCCGAAAATCCAAGAGCAAGAGAGAGAACGGCAAGGCTCGATAAGCCATTTATATCTCCGCCCTTCAATTAATCTCACATGTGTTCACTGGCCATGTTGACACAACAAACCTACCTCACCGCCATATTCATCAATGGAGTGCCTATGTGCTGGAGCCCTGATGGTGTAATAGTTATGCTTTGGGCTGAGATCCTCAAGGTCAACAGTTCAAAACCATCAGCCAGCTCCATGGAAGAAAGGGAGGGCTTTCTATGCTGTTAAGCATTTGCAATCTTGAAACTCACAGGTAATTCTACCCTATCCTTTATGATCGCTATGAGTCGGGAGCAACTTGATGGCTATGAGTTTGGGTGTTTTTTTTTTTTTGTATTGTTTTGCTAGGAAATGCTCGGTATTGTGAAAAGAACTCTGTATACAATCATAATATATCCTCACAATGGCCCCAAGAAATGATGCAAACTACTGCTTTACTTCAAATCTGTATGAAACTCAATCAGTATGTGAAACTCTGTAGTTCAATGGTAATTAAAATACACAAAGCTATTACTGACCCCTGGCCTGTATCTTTACCTCTGCCACTGAATGGCATCACCAAGAATTCAATGCGGAGAGTTAGCCAGAAGCAAAAACACTCATCCATGCTGCGGTGCCCCCCGAGATTTCCTTCTGGAATGTCCATTAGCCCCAGCAAGTGCTGCTAGTGTAAATCACCAGCCAGCATTCAATGAGAATATAGTTATTATAACAATTGCTGCATTGCATGATGCTGGTGCCATTTGGAAATGTAGGTCTAATTAGCTCTAAGCTGTAGAAGATTTGAGTATGGTAGTTTCATTTTGGTTTAATGCTTTGAGCCTGGTGTAAAATCTGAATTTATTACTCTTTTTTTAATCATTTCTGCATGGCTCAACCAGTCGTATCAAAACTACTGCATGTTATAGACTTTAAAAGAGTGATTCCCTGTAGGCATTTTAAGGTATAGGATCTATTATGGGAAGATATATACTTGACAGCATTCTGTTTATTACTCAGTTCCGCTACATTGTTCATGAACCTAGTGAAAGATGTTCACAGTGGTAAGTAACACTTTATTTCAGAAAAGGAGAAATACAGGTGGGGTGCAATTACAGGGCTAATGGGCAAAGACTTCCTATCATCCATCAAGATCCTCAAAAACAAAAGAGACTGCTTTAGTGTTACATATCCCCCTAGATTTTACCCCCAAATATGTTTCCATTAAAAGCAGTGTATCTCAGCAGTGGATAATCTGTGCTACATTTCTGAACATTTTCAAGAACAAAACCCAAGTAGCATTACTCCTCTTACCCAGGCCCCTGAGGATAGCTTTTTTTTTATTTTCAGAGATGGAAAAGGAAGATATCCTTAGTAGTCATTCCTACATTTGCTTCTTTTTTCTTTTAGAGTTTGAACTAATTCAGTTCAATTTTCTATTTGTCAAAGGGAGCATGGTCAAAAGGTTTCATTAAAAAAAGTAAAAAATAAATAAAAAGGGCCTTACAGGATTCTAGGTCAGTGATCTCAACCTTCCTAATGCCATGACCCTTTAATATGGTCCCTCATGTTGTGGTGACCACCCCAACCATAGAATTATTTTTGTGGAAACTTCATTAACTGTTATTTTGCTATTGTTATGAATTTGGGGAACCTGGTAAAATGGCTGTTCAAACCCCACAGGGGTCACGATACACAGGTGGAGAACCACTGTTCTAGGTGGTCAAAGAAGTGAATGTGCTCAGCAAATAACCAAATGGTGGCAAGTTCCAATCCACACAGAACAGCCTTGAAAGAACAGTCTGTCAACCTACTTCTGAAAAATTAGTCACTGGAAACCAGTGGAGTGCTGATTTACTCCAACACACAAGAATTGACTCCTGAGCAGCTGTTTGGGCTAAAGCTCCCACTTCAGGGACTCATCCTGGGCACTATCTTCTACCTCAATTCTGTTCTTGCTCCTCAATTTCCCTCCTTTTTTCTTCATTGGTCCCTAGCTCCCTTGGGCCACTCCCAGCCCATCCACATGAAACCTAAGCCTAGACTCTGTTCCCCCCAGCACGCTGATTGTCTAAGGGGGAGCTCAGTCCATAGTTTTCAAGAAAGGAAGTTTCAGGTGGCAAGTGAAGCAAACTCAGGCAGCTGTTCCTACTCAATAGTTATGTATTCCTTTAGCCAGTCCTATTTGGGCCATTGGGATAACATCCTCACCAAACAAACCTGTGGAACTCAGTAGGACCCGTGGAACCCTATTCTTCAGAGTGGCTGGAGAAAATTGGAACAAGTATTATGGAGAAGCTTACCCAGAGTGCTGACCTCACTGAGCTATCAATCAAACCGGCCTTAGCACCACCCACCTTCTTCCTGATGTCTTCTCTCTGCAACGCTTCTACTGCTTAAGCAATTTTCCCATTGACTATCCTGTTCATTGCAACTGGTACAAACCTGATGAAATTCGTAAAAGTGTAAGTGTTGCTTGTTCCTCAAAATATACCATACAAGCAAGAACATTGAGTTGGAATGTGGTTCTAGATGTTCTATTGACCCCTTTGCTTACAGTCGGAGTCTTGGTTGGCATCGGGGTCACATGTTGGCTGTTGCCTGCAAAGTCAGTCATTGAGAACCAGCTGATTCTCTCGAGAAAGATAAGGCTCTCTCTAGAGTTACTGTTTCAGAAGACTCTGGGGTCTCTGTGAGTCAGAATGAACTGGAGGGTAGTGAGATTTTGCTTTGGGTTGCTTACCAGTTTGATATTATTTATGTATCATTCTCTGCAGAGGTCTGCAGGTCTCTTGAAATTTTTAAATTATATTTTTTTAATTAAAAAAAACTGACAACCATCTATTTTGACTCATAGTAACCCTGTAGGACACAGTAGAACTGTTCCTTTTGGATTTCCAGGACTGAAATATATATCTGTGTGTGTATGTATATATATATATATATATATCTTTAATAAAGTATTTTATTGGGTGATCTTATAGCGATAACAGCAAGTCTTTATGAAAGCAGGTATCCTCGTCTTTTTCCTGTGGAGCAACTGGTGAGTTGGAACTGTTGACCTTGTAGTGGATGCACCAACCCAAAACCAACAATGCCACCAAGAAGGAAGCACATCTAATTGTTGTTTGTTTGGGCAGGCAGTGTTCTAGAGCCTTTCAAATCAGACCTTTTGATTTGAATTCAGATTCTGCCACATACTAGCTGTGTGACCTTGAACAACTGGGTTAATTTTTTCAACTTAAAAAAAATACAAGTAAGGAAAATTGGATAAACCCTGTAGAATTTTGTGAGAATCAAATGCATTATCTGTATATAACACTGCTTAGCACGGTGTGTGGCACTTTCTTAGACTTTAATAAAAAGTAGCTAATATTATTAATTTTTTATATAACCAGCCACATAATAAAAATCCATTGACTGCTGAGTGACTGAATGAATGAATAAGGGTTTGGATGAATGGACAACCACATCCACTTAGGTTGTGGATGTGCAACTGTTCCAAGTTGCATAAATCTCAAAGACTTGTCATACTAAAAATGAGTGAGTATGTAGCCTGGTCTACAGGTCTTCAAAGCTTGTCAGCTGATTAGTCAGCACGACTAATGGTTTGTTATCTGTTTTAAAGATCTCTAAGAATGTTTCAACCCCAAGAAATATGTTGCTTTATTAGGAAACATTTTCTTTTAGAAATTGTTCCCAGGGACCCAGAATAGACATACTTCCTACACCCAAACCTCAAATGAAACTTCTACAACCACAGGGCCAGCTTTGACTTCTAAAGTCGACCCTTAATTGATTTTGCCTGTGCTCTCTTCTCCATCCCAACCTTGAGAAACTTGTTCAAGTGGTTGGTTGATAATGAATGGGGATTACAAAACACATTGAGTTCTCAGAATCAAAACTATGCAATAATAGAGACTACTTTTTGCATGAGGATTAAGATCAGAAACAAGAGGGTAAATATGTCACCCAAGCATTCAAAATATGCTCTGAATGTCAACTATATGTCAAGCAAATTTTCAGAGGATGCTGTGGAACACACCAGTGCACTGCCTGCAGAACTGATACACTCATGCCCAGAGCCACTGGAAGTGTTGGTTCCAAAGGCTTTGAGTCCTATTAGAATTACTATTAACAGAAGAGAACTGCTTTGTCCAAGGTTGTGATCCTTCTTTGGAAGACTCCAAGAATAGGTACTGATCATATCAGGAGTAAAAAGATCTGAACCTCCCTTGCCTCAATTCAGGGCAATTCAAAAATTATCTCAATACTGAAGCAGCGGCTGCTGTTGCAATTATCATTCATGTCTAAATTTATTTTTGCTTGACTCTACATCCTCACTTCCTGATAAATGTTCCTAAGAGCATACCCCAATAAATCTACACATAAGAATGCTTAAAGGAAACGTGATTTAGAACAGGTTTGCTTTAAGTGCCTGAAGTCCAACAACAAACAAATGACAATTGTCATGGAACTTTTCATCTAGGAGTGGGGCTGGGAAGAGAATGAGATGAAAATAAATAAATGCCTATTACCTCAGGTAGTGGCAAACGCTGTGGAGACAAATGATGCAAAGTAGAGAGAATAGAAATAAGTGAGTACTGCTTTTGATACTATTGTCAGGATGGACTCTTTTATTCAGGCTATTAAGAGATATTGGGGCAGAGGGCAAAGGTGAAGATAGAAAGACTGAGTAGGAGACTAACGCAATAATCAGACAAGAAGTAATAAACAGCATAATAGCTTCAGAAAGGGGAATGTGTCAGACAGGATTTTCTTAGAGAAATAAAACCAGGAAACTAGTCATTCTTTTTATATGTTTATATAGATAGGATATATAAGGTAAGAAATAAATAGCTAATCTATAAAGCAGTACAATGGCTTGGTGCAACTCACGTGTGTGAGACAGCTAGTAGACTGGCAGTCGTTAGAGTCTTGAGGGCTGCCGAGTAGTCCTCTGTAGAGCAGTTCAGGCTATCTGGCCCCAAGCAGCAAAGAGCAAAACAGGTCACCAACAGTCAGCCAGATGACAGAGTCCAACAGTCTCCAGCTCAAGAGATGTATATTTTAGGAGCGTGGTGAAGCAGGACTTGAAGGAACTTCAGCTCACTGCTACACAGTCCACAATTAAGCACCCCACAGATGGTGTTGCTTGAAGGTTGAGGCACAGGACGAACAAGGCAGCTGTCTGGTCTGAAGATCCAAAAGCAAGAGACCAAGGTTACAGCTTACCAAGCCTTTTATATTTCCACCCTTCAATTAATTGCGTGTGTTCATTGGCCATGTCATCACAACAGACCTACCTATCATCTTTGGCCATGTGGGCACCACAAGCTTACCTATAACAGGGAAGAAATAGTTATGTTCTGGACATAGGCATGTGTGCTAGATAGCGGCAATATGATTTGCTTGTAGATTAGACAATTTAATGGAAAGAATATAGTCAAGAACTTAAGAAACTAAACTTAAAGATACTATGTGAAAGACTATGTTTGTGGGATGGAACAAATTCAGTGGATAAATGCTGAGCATGCTAAATTTGAGTTGCCTCTGAGACATTTAAATGGCACTTTAGATAGGTCTGTAGAGAGCTAGTGTTTAGGAGAGAGATCTAGGCTGAAGAGTCAAATTTAGTAGACATTAAAGATACAATTAAGGGCAGGATTGTAGAAAGAGAAAAGATGTCAGGGCCCCAGGATACTGTTGTGATAAGAAGTTAGACTCAGAAACCCACAAAGGCAGTTCTATCCCTTACAGTTGTTATGAGTCAGAATTGACTAGATGGCAGTCTGTTTAATTTTCATTTGGTGATAAGAAAGAAACAGTCATGCTCAACTAGTGTTATATGCCATGAGTACAGAATAGAGAAGCACTGATACATAGAGCACGCATATGTACTATTCTTGTCCTGAAACACATATTTGTTCCTTCCATAAATTCCAGACCACTTTCTATGCTACTCTATACCATGCACAATGCTCACTAATAGAGACTTTATTATTACTCCAAGAAATCCATCCAGATTTTTTAAAATCATTTTATTGGGAGCTAGTACACCTTCTATCATAATCCATACATCCAGCCATTGTGTCAAGCATTTGTGTACATTTGTTACCATCATCATTCTCAAAACATGTTCTTTCTACTTGAGCTCTTGGTATCAGTTCCTATTTTTCCCTTCCCTGCTCCCCCATCCCTTATGAACCCTTGATAATTTATAAATTGCTAATTTTTTTATATCTTACACTATCTGATATCTTCCTTCACCAACTTTTCTGTTTTCCGTCCTCTAGAGAAGAGCTTATATATAGATCCTTGCATTCAGTTTCTCCTTTGTATCCCACCTTCTCTCCACCCTCCCAGTATCACCATGCTCACCACTGGAACTGAAGGGATCATCTGTCTTCGATGACCTGAATTTCCAGTTCTAAATCTAGCTGGATTTTTAAGGTAGAATTATGATCAGGACAGTGGAGGGGGCGGGGGTGTTAGTCCTGGTAGACTAGAGAAAAAAATTCATAAACACTCATGTATATAAAAAAGAGTTTTATATACAAGAGCAACTATACATTAAGAAACCATCCCAACCCAGTCCAGTCCAGGGTCATCAGTCTGACATTAGCCCATATGTCTGATACCAGCCTACAAGTCCTCTTTAGACACCAGGACTATCACAGGCCAGTGGGTACAGAGTCTTGTGTATCTAATTACAGTAGAAGTATCTCAGCATTGGCAGGGGCCTCTCTGTGGCTTCTTAAGCATCTCAGCACTGGCAGGAGTGTTTACATGTCTTTTCCAGCTTCAGAGGTTTGCTTTCATCAGGGTAAGTGGCCTCTCCTCGGGGCTGTCTGACAGGAAGTCAGTCTTGTCAGTCGAGTGTCTCCAAGGGAGTAAGGGGTCAATTTCTCATCACCTCCAAGGGGGAAATACAGCCATATTTCCCAGAATTCTCAGGAGAAAGTCATGCCCACACAGAGATTTTATTGGCTATCTACAGATTGACAGGTGGACTCTACCCCTAGGCTTTAAATCCACAAATTGACACCATATTAGTTGAGTACCACAGAGGAAGGAAGCCTTTAAGTGCTAGAGGAGATTTGTATGTTTTATCGTTGCTACACTGCACTCTGATTGGCTCATCTCCTCCTGTGACCCTTCTGTAAGAGCATGTCCAGTTGCCTACAGATAGGTTTCAGGTCCCCAAGCTTCACTCCCACTCATTCACAATGATATGATTTTTTGTTCCTTGATACCTGATCCCTTTGGCACCTAGTAATCACATGGATTTGGGTGCTTCTTTCATGTGGGCTTTGTTGCTTCTAAACTAGATGGTCCCTTGTTTACATTAAATCCTTTAAGACACCAAACACTACATCTTTTGGTGGCTGGTACCATCAGCTTTCTTCACTATATTTGTTTATGCACCTGCTTTGTCTTCAACTATCGCATCCAGAACGTGAGATTCATGGAATGCCAGTTTAATAGAACAAAGTATTGCATTGAGGGAGTACTTGTGTGAAGAAGGTCCAGTGTCTATCTGCTATCTTCATTCTAAACCTATAAATATATGCACATAGCTCTATTTCCCCATCATCATTTATAAATATGTTTACATATGTACATGCCTTATTTAGACTTCTTTCAATACCCTTTGCCTCCTAGTTCTTTCCTCTATTTCCTTTTACTTTCCTCTTGTCCAACTATCATGCTCAGCCTTCATTTGCATTTAAGTAATTCCTCTCAGTTACATTTCCCTTGGCAAAACCCTACCAGGCCTCCTATATCCTCCTCACCACTAATTTTTTATCACTTGTTGTTCCCTTGTCCTTGGGTTTGTTAACACCACTTACTTTCCCCCACCTCCCCCTCTCCCATATTCCACTGCAACCGTCAGTCCTGTTGTTTTCTCGTACAGGTTGTTTATCCAGCCTGTCTTATCTAGATAGATCTGCAGAAATAATCACAGGCACAAAAACAAGATTGAGGAAAGCAAAGCAACAAAACAACAACAACAACAAAAACAATGACAAAAAAGAAAAGCTTGTAAATAGTTCAAGAACTGTCTGTTGACATTTAGGAGTGTTTTCCAGTCAAGTCGGATGGGGGAACCACACCCTGATCCCAATGTATATTTTTGGTACTCCCTCTATTTTGCTGTGCTCCGCCTGCTGTTCTGTTTCACTTGCTTAGTGTTTTGCCTCTGTGTGGTGGGATCAGAGAGGGCACAGTTCCCACACTGTGTCTCCAGTGTTGTCCCCATGGGTCTATGGGTCAGTGAAGGATATCATGTCTCATAGTTGGGTCAGCCCTATGGTCCTCTCTGTGCATTGGCTGCTCTAAACATTGATATCATCCTCAAGGCTTGGTGGACCAGGCTGTGCTCCACTCTCTCATCCTCCCCCTTCATTTGCTCCTGTGTGAATCTGGGTAGACTAGAGGAACAAATATATAGATGACCATATGGATATAAGGAACGGGTTTATATGCAAAAGGAATGGAACATTTAGAAAGCATCCCAGTCCTGTTCAAAGTCATATGTCTGATATTAGCCCATATGCCTGATACCAGTCTATAATGTGTCCTTCCGACTCACGAGGTCACAGGTCAGTGGGTGCAAAATCCCGGTGCTGGTAGGGGTCTTCCCATGGCTCCTCATTTCCAGGGCTCAGGGATCATCAACAGCATCCAGTGGTGGCAGATGCAACTCATTGCTGGCAGAGGTCTCCAGGTGGCCTCTCCAGCTTCAGAGGTCTGGCTCCATCAGGGCCAAGTCGTGTGACTTCTCCGGCTCCTCAGACGCTGCCATCGTGTCTTGTCTGTGATTAATCGTCTCTGAAACTAACTCCCCACAACTGGGGAGATAGCTTCTCATCTTCACGAGGGAGATATCGCAAGATTTCCCAGACATATCAGGAGAAAGCCATGCCCACACAGAGGCCTCATTGGCTATTCAATGGCTATCTCCAGATTAACAGGCTAGACACCACCCCTACATGAAATTAACATAAGCGCATGACTGCTACAGCTCCCATGTGCTATGATCAGACATGTTCCTCTCCCTGAGCTGTAGCTTCAATGTTGTCTTCTGAAGTAAATTCTTCTGGGGGAAGGGGCAGCTATCCATGTCGTTGAGGTTGGGACCGGGCCCTCAGACCTGTCTACTGGTTTCCTACTTCTTGCCAGTATGCTGGAGCACCAGGTTGAAATCTGGTCCCTTTCCCTGTGAAGATATAAGCAAAACCCTCCCCTTGATTGGGTTAATGCCCTATTTACCTCTCACACTTTTCTCTTTTTTTCCTCCCCCCACCTCCTTTTTAGCTGGCTGCCATATGTATCCCTGGATTGGACTGGCCCATACCATACTACCTGACTCTCACCCCAGGAAAGTTTGCATACAGTAGCTTTTTCCGTATGCCCCTTTTGCATTTTTTAGAGCTTACCTCCACAGACTCATGTTGTACTTGTCTTTTTGTGCTTGACTTACTTCACTTAGCATAATTTCCTCCAGTTCTTTCCATATGGAGATGTGCTTTATACATTCATCACTGCTTTTTAGGAATGTGTAATACTCCATTCTATGTATGTACCACATTTTTTAAATCTATTTGTCAGTCAATGGAAATTTGGGTTGTTTCGAACATCTTACAATTGTGAACTGTGCTGCAGTGAGCACTGGAGCACTGATGTCTGGTCATGGTTAGTTTCTTGCCTCTTCTGGGTATATGCTCAGTAGGGGCATTGCTGGGTCATATGGTAGATCAATTTCCATCTGTTTTAGATATCATCAAATCAATTTCCATAGTGACCGTACATGCCTACAGGTCTACCATAAGTCATTGACAGTTGCTGCCATCCCATAGCCCCTCCTACCCTCGTTGCATTCTAAGTTTTTGAATTGGGCTATCCCTGAAGGTGCTAGGTGGTATCTCGTTGTTTTAATTTGTATTTCTCTCATGGCTAATGATAGTGAACATTTTCTTCTATGCCTATTGGCCTTTTGGATTTCTGTCTCTGTGAAACTTCTGTTCAGGTCCTCCACCCACCTCCGTTAGCATTTTTCTTTTGGGAAGATGGCAGAGTATTATAGATTTTATTAATAAAGCCTTTGTCTGATTTGTCATTGCTGAAGATGTTTTCCCAGTCCGTGTGCTCTGTTGTTACTTTCTGGGTAAATTCTTTCAATATACACATGTGTTTTATCTTGACTATATCCCACTTGCCAATTTGTGCCTCCTCTGTGTTTACGTCCTTCCCTATTTCTAGAACCCTATGTATTCCCTGCACCAAGGTTCTCAGGTTGATCCCAACCCTTATTGATGACCCTAATAGTTCAGAATTTTACTTTGAGGACTGTGATCCACCTTGAGTTTAGTCTTATGCATGGAGTGAGGTAAGGGTCTAGCTTCATTTTTCTACAGGTAGATATCCGTTTTTGCCAGCACAAATTGTTGAAGAGGGCCATTGTGTCCCATTTGATATTTTGGGGGCCCTTATTAGTTGTCTATATGCTAATGATATTATTTCTGGGTTTTCAGTTATTTTCCATTAGTCTGAGAATCTGTCATCACCCCAGTACCATGCAGTTTTGACCACTGTGGCTGCATAATATGTGCTAAAGTCATATAAAGCAAGCTCTCCCACTGTGTTCTTCTTCTACTTCTTCTTTTTTAAGGTGTTCTCTCCATATGAAGCTGGTCAACAATCATCTATTTCTTTAAAGAAATATGAGAGTAATTTTATTGGGATTGCATTGAACTTATATAGTGCCTTGGGCAGAACTGGGGTATTTACTATATAGAGTCTTCTATTCCATGGACATGGGATATTCTTCCATTTGTTGAGGTCACTGTTGGTTTCTTATACTAGTATGCTGTAGTTTTCCTCATATGGATTCTTTGTTTCTTTCGTCAGATATATCCCTCAATATTTCAATTTGTGCTTGGCTATTGTGATCCTTAGATCACCTGTTTGATCTCCTCTTCTGTGACTTTATCAAATATGTACAGAAGTCTGATAGACTTCGGTTTGTTGATCTTGTATCCTGTCACACTGCCAATTTCCTTTATTGCTTCCAGTACTCTCCTTGTAGACCTTTTGGGATTTTTCATATATGAAATTATATCATCTGCGAATAATGATTGTTTCACCATTTCCTTCACCAGGCAAATGCCTTTGATGTCTTTTCTTTGCCTAATGCTGTTAGGTAAAACCTCCAGCAGTGTTAAATATGAGTGGGGGAAAGGTGCATCCTTGTCTTGTCCCCTTTTTCAGTAGGAGTGTGTTTTCCTTTTCTCCATTGACTGCCATGTTGGCTGTTGCTTTTTCATATATACCTAGTATAGTCTTGTGGAATTTTCCTTCCATTCCTATCTTCTCCAGTATCTCAAAAAGAAATTGGTGTTGGATGTTGTCAAATGCTTTTTCTACATCTATCAATATTATCTTGTGATTCTTACAGTTTTCCATGTCAATGTGGCAAATGACTAATGGTCTTTCATATGTTGAACCATCCCTGCATCCCTGGTATGAATCCCACTTGGTCATGATGAACTATTTGTTTTCTATACTTTTGTATTCTATTGGTCAGTATTTCATTAAGGATTTTTGCATCGATGTTCATTAGGGATATTGGTCTGCAGTTCTCAATTCTGTGGGATTCTTGCCTGGTTTCAGTATCAGAATTACACTAGCTTCATAGAAGGAGTTCGAGAGTTTGCTGTCTTCTTCTATGTTCTGGAAGAGTTTGAGTAGGATTGTGTTAGTTCTTTTCTGAATGCTTGGTAGAATTCTCCTGTAAAGTCATCTGGTCCAGGGGATTTCTCTGTTCATAATCCCATGATAACCTTGTCTATTTCTTCTATTGCTATGGATCTGTTGTGATTCTTGACATCCATCAGGGTTAGTTTAGGGAGGGATTGTTTTTCCAAGAATTTGTTCATGTCTTCCAAGTTAGACACTATCTAGTGTCCCTCCTTATCTCTTTTTATGGTTTGCACTTTGAGGTCAATTTTATCTGAAATTATCTGAGGTCAAATTTATCTGAAAGCAGGGGATTTGCAACCCCTGCTTTTTATGAATTTCTGCTTGCTTGGTATGTGTGGTAGTCCAGGTAGAGTAAAGAAATAAATTCATGAACACACATTGCTATATAAGGGAGAGAACTATATACAAGAGGACTGGAACATTTGAGAAAGCATATGAGTCCAGTCCAGTCCAAGTTCATAAGTCCAATATTAGCCCAAATGTCCAATCCCAGTCTATAAAGTCTTCACAAAGTATGTGCAATGACACCAGGATAATCATAGGCCAGTGGGTGCAGAGTCTTTTGTATCCAGTGGCAGTAGAGGCATCTTAAAGCTGGCAGAGGTCTCCCCATGGCTCCTCCAGTTTCCAGGGCTCAGTGTCTATCAGCATGCTGCCACATGTCTTGTCTACAACATCTCACATGGTGTCAGCTTTGTGTCTTGTCAGTAGAGCATCTCCAAGGAACGAGCTGTAAGTCTCTCACTTCCAAGTGGGAAATACAGCCAGATTTTCCAGAATTCTCAGGAGAAAGTCAGACCCACACAGTGTTCTCATTGGCTATCTCCAGATTGACAGGCTAGACTCCACCCCTATACTCCCAATCATGAACTTGAAACAAGATTACATGACAGCCACAGTATGCCTTTCTCCAGTCTTTGATTCTCATCCTTTTTTTGTATGTAGGCAGCAGATTGATGGGATTTTTTAAGCCAGTCTGCTAGCCTCAGTCTTTTAATGCCTGAGTTCAGTTCATTAATATTCAGGGTCATTATCTCCATCTGTGGATTCTGTAATGTCATCTTGTACCTTTTGTGTTGAGTGTTTTTCCTACTTCTATTTCTTAGCAGTGGTGTGTGTCTGTCTATATGTGTGTTTCATTCTTGACTTCTTTCCCCCCTTAAACAAATGCTATCTTGGGGGCTATTTTCTCTTTTTTGCCCTCTGGATAAGGTTGTTCTATGTGGCAGTCTCTTATTTAGGCCTGGTGAGTGCTATTCTTCTACCCACACTAGGTCAGCAAGAAACTTTTGTAGGGCTGGGTTTCATCTAGTGTATTCTTTGAGTTATTCCTTGTCTGAAAAGACTCTTACTTGTCCATCTATCTTGATAGATAATTTAACTGGGTAAAGTATTCTTAGGTTTGCATTATTTTCCTTCAATTTTTGGAATATGTTACTCCACTCTCTCCTTTTCTTCATAGCATATGCTGATAGGTCTAAGCATATTCTTATTTGGGAACTTTTTTTTTTCTTTTTAATTTTATATATTTATTTTTTTAATTCATTTTATTAGGGACTCATACAGCACTCATCATAATGTATACATACATACATACATACGTTGTGTCAGTGGTTACATCTTTTCTGGGATGGGGTGGGGTTCTTTTTTTTTTTTTATTTGATTTGTGAGAAGTAAGCCAGTTTTATAGGGCAAGCAAGCTTAGGCAATTAGCATATCGTGATCTTCAAAATTAACAAGTGAATGGCAGCACAGCTGCAAGTCAGGCTTCAGAGGCCAGGGCTGTTTACAGTTACAAAGGCGACAAACTACAAACCCCAGGCAACAAACTGCAACAGAGTTCAGGCATATTCGA
>PVJH01003979.1:98487-132741 GCA_004026705.1 Nesogale talazaci
CCGGGAACTCCGCCTGTCTTAGGTTGTCAGGACACACACTCAGTCCTTACCTGTCATCGGTCAATGGCCTTCTAATGTCACCATGGCCTGTCTTAGGTTGGTAAAGAGTGCTCCTGATCTTACCCGTCATTGGCTGTCAAGTTCAGCTCATGGAGGCAGAGGGTCTTATCACATACTAGTCGTGTGTGCCACTCTGTTCAAGATTGCTCATCTCCAAGCGACAGTAACGAACTTGCAGGGGCCTTGCTTGAATGGTCTCAGTCTGTTACTTAATAAATGCCATGAGGTTGTTGAATAATACTGGCCGTAATGAAAGCAAAAGCAATAAACTAACAAGGGGGCCCCAAAGTGGCAAGAGGTAAGGCAACAGTCCATTGAGCCCGGTCCACAGTGGATCGGTGGTCAACTCCTTTCTTCTCTTCTCCGAGTCTTCTTGCAGCCACTTGATTTTGTCCCTTACGATTTGGGAACTTTTATACACGATTGCTTGTCTTTCTCTATTCGTTCTCATGGTTTTCTTCTTTGTCTCAATGTTGGATAGGTTAATTATTATGTGCCTTGGTAACATTTTTTCAGGATTCAGTCTTGCTGGTGTTCTTTCAGCCTCCTGCTATCTGGTTTTCATTCATTAAGCTGGGGAAGTTTTCCTCCCCAAATTCGCTCACTGTTGTTGCAGATGACTTCTTTGTTGCATCTTCCTCCAGTAATCCAAGTATTCTGATGATGTTCCCTTTCATAGCATCAGACATAGCTCTTGGGTTTTCTTCAGCTTCTCTGATGGTCTTATTAGATTTTTGTTCATGTTTGTTAAAGATTGCTTGGCTGTCTGCTAGATCACTGGTGCAGTTCTCTGCCTCCTCTAGTCAATTCGCAAAGTCCATGAGTCTGCTATTGGTTTTTGTTATCCTGTCACTAAGCTCTTGTATTTCCCTTTGATATGTGGACATTATCTCCACTATCGTTTTATCCCTTTTCTGTATTGTTTCCCTCTTATCTTCTACCAAGCAGCATTCTAAAAACGTCTTTCTGTGGCAGATCAATGTCTGCTTCATCTTTGCATGGCATTAGGTTCAGGACATCTTCTGCCGTTGCCTTTTGTTTCTCTTTTGTTGTTGTTGTTGTTGTTGTGGTGGTGGTGGTGGTGGTGGTGGTCATTAGGGCTGATTGCTGTTTGCAGTGTGTTGCTTTAGAAAAGCCAGCTGCCATTTTCCAGGGAGTCGAAAAGCACTGTCTCTCTCTGGGAGACTCATCGGAATGCTTCTTGAAACTCCCGGCAACTAATTTCACTATGGAATTGGCTTATCACTTTATCCTCCTGTGGCTTCACTATCTCTCTAGCCAACCAGTTTTCTGATATTTGGAGGGCAAGTTGGATGGTCCTTTCATGGGAGACTGGTTGGGTCATTGCACACCCAAGAGGATGGTCTTACAAGAAGCTGTGATGATGTTGTTCATAGCAACTTGATGTGCCACAGAGGGTGTGCAAGAGTGCTTACTGCAAGGGGAGTGCCACAGAAGGCAGCTGGGGTACCTACTTTGGTGTAGAGCACCTTCAATGGTGGGCAGAATTGCCTTGGTCAGATACGTTGCTGGGAAGATTGGGCAAAGGTTTCCAAAGTCATGTGGAACATTGGTGGGTATTGGCCAACCTGCCTTTGGTTGTGTGAAGCATTAAGGCTGACAGGAAGAAGTTCTCTCGGTCACATGGGGCCACAGAAGACAGATAGGAGCTCCCCCAGCCACACAGACAGGTATTCCCTGGGAGGAAGTTGGAAGGAATAGCCCCTGGTGAAGGGTGGGCAGGTTTTCCCCAGCCTTGGGCCACACTGCACAGAGTAAAGCTCTCTCAGCTGGAGGAGTGCAGCTGTAAATGCCACAGGCTAAGGGAATGGTCTCGAGGTCTGTAGTGGCATGTGAGAGAATATTGAAGAGGCAAAGAGGGGTGGGGGGAAATAAGTCTGCTAAGACTGTGGTGGGGATAGATTGAAGAAACGGAAACAAAAGTAACAATATAGCTGAGCCCTGATCTCTGACCATAGGTCTGCAACAGTTTAATCCCTGTCCTGAGGCAGCAGCAAGCTGTGGCTGTGCTGAGTTAAAGCCCCTGCATGGCTTCAAATGATCCTTGCTCCAGCCAAGACAGTGGTGCGGCTAGTGTTGAACCTTAGCGGGTCTCTACTGTGGTGAACCAAAAGCCCCCAACCCCTCAAAACCTTATGGATCTGTGCCTACTTATCTTTATCATGCTCCTCCTGGGATCCAGCAGCGTTGAGTGTCTCTCTTAGTAACTCTCCTGGGCTGACTTCTGTGGAGTCACTCTGGTATGTGTAAGTCAGTTATCATCTTCCCGGAAGTCCTCCCCTTCCGGTTTTTTTTTTTTCCAGCATACAGAGATTCTTAAAAGGAAATAATATATTTTTAATTTCTTTCTCCAAGTTGGAGAATTTAAACTATGTAAAGCAGGCTATAGGATATTTTCATATGCTGGAAGAAGCTTAGAAGTCTTACAAAGAAAACAACTAACTTACTAAATGATTTTTTAAAATCCACATTTGGCTATGCAAAACGAAAACAAACAAACTCACTGCCATTGAGTTGCTGGCAAAAAATATCATCTTTCTCCAATAGAGCTGCCGGCGGTGGTTTTAAATGGCTCACCTTGCAGTTAGCTGCTTAGTATGTAACCACTAGACTACCAGCATCTTGCATTCCTAGTCTCTCTTTACCCTAGAAGACAGGCAGAGAGTAAGACAGATTTGCTCATATGTAGTATTGCTCCTATAAAGTCATCCTGTTTCATTGTATGTGGCTTTATCAAATGGCCACAAACGATAATTGTCATGGTGTACAGAGAGAGGAACTAGTGACCAACTGATTCGCAATAAGACCGCTCTCAACTCAACCCTTGTGTTTTACCACAGTCTCCAAAGGCAATTCTGTACTATTCACTTCCCTAGGAAAATATTTTTGGAAGAGCATTTGCTGTGTTTTCAAAGATTGATTTCCCTTTAAAGTTGTATGGTGGCTTTCTCATACAAAGCTGCAAAATTTCTTAAGGGCCATCTTCCTCTTTATGTGTGAATCCTTGACACATTATCCCAGACAGATGACCTGGGGTCTCTACTTAAATATCCTTAGTGATGCCCAACTCCTTACTAGTAGAAGAAATTCTTTCTCTGGCTGTCAGTCTTCTGAAATGATGGCTGATGGGGACTGAGCATCCAAATAACTGGATGTATACACACATAAGTAAGTGTTTTCTCCTGCATAACTTGTAGGTATGTGTGTTCGGATGCTCAGATTCCTGGTCCATTCATTATGAATGACTTATTTTGATGTGTCTCCTATTCCAGTGGTCTATGGAGAGAACAAATATATTCTTCACTTACCCATGAAAAGTCTTTAAACTATGCCCAAACTCAGAGCTGCCCAATTTTCAGATCTTTCATTCCCAGAGTAGTAGAGAGGGATGTGTGAGGAGGTTGGAAGAAACACTGGGATAATGGCCTTCTAGCGCCCTAGTTCTGGCACCAACAATCCCTTTTATATTCTAGTGTTTTGTAGCATGTTTATGGTATTTTGTCTTAAAGGTTTAACAAAAGCTGCCTCCAATTGCTGCAAACACACAGGGCCCCAACCACAGGCCTCCAGCAAGGAAACAAATAAATGAATGCATGGGAACCCAGTTTCTCAGATTAAGTGTGACAATGGTGTAGAGTCCATATGTTTCCAGAAAAAAAGGGGGTGGGGGAGAGGATGTTTTAAAAGTCTCCAGGGTCCTCTGTCAAATCAGCATCATTCAAGACCCATGCAATTGTTCATTTTCATCCTCGGTGCAATGTCACATGGACTCAGTCTCTCACTTATACTTACAGATGGATGACCAATTGTTTAACCCTGATGTTTTTAATTTATTAGATCTCTGCCACCAAAGCTTTAAGTGGAGTTATTTAATTTAGACTTTGTTCGGTTGGACTATAGAAAATCAGTATTTACTACAAGTTTTCATTAATTTTTATTTTCTACATTACTCAGTCAGTTAAGGAGAATAAGGCTTTGAAATTTCACAAACCAATTCCCTATAGATAAAAGAAAACACTTGGTTCAGTCTTAGGAGTGAGCTATGTTTTAAGCTGAGTTTGACACATGTCCAGCGCAAGCAAAGAAAATAAGGAAATAAAGGAAATGTTTGGCTTTCTCTACCTGTAGAGATGAAGTTCAAACATGTGTTAGGTCATTGATAGATTCTAAGTCCTTATTTATAAGACCAAGCATCAAAAGAACATTCTCTTTTCATTCTGGACAGAAATTTGGTAAGGGGGTATTTTTTTTAAGGCCAGCAAGGCAATCTGGCTATATCCATCATTACCCTTAGTTAATGGCCTACTTGTTCGTTAGCAGCTGCTATTGCCAAGAGGAATACCTGGTTTCTAACAGTAGTACCTCATTGCTGGTTGGGGTGAGAGTAAGAGAAGAATCAATGACCTGTCTAAGGGCCATATGGGTAAGTGGACCCAGCTTGAAAGGAATATGCTTTTCTTTGGTTACATTGAGAGACTGTAAATTTCTCTCTTGAAAGAGAAAAAAAGAGACCTGGGGGCAGGAATCTGGGGAGGGATGAGCAGTTGTGTGTAGGGTTATCAAAAAACTGGGCAAAAACAATTTGAAAGAATCAGGGTTTTAAGAAAAGCCTTTCCATGATCAACGTTTCCTTGGCAAAGAATCTGTAAATAAATTTTAAGGTGAAATATGCCAATTTAGTCATATGTAGGGAGAAGACTTTCTACTCCTGTAAAGACTTAGTCTTGGAAACCGCAGGGGAAATTCTTCTTCAGCAACTTATAGCGTCGTTATGAGTCAGAATTGACTCACTACCAATCAATTGGAGAGAAAAATCTAACCACTGGACAACAGTAAAATATCTGCTCTGGGATGATTAGTACATTCTCTTCCTACTATTCTGTTGCAAAAGGTAAGCATAGGAATCTAGAACATGGTGCTTATAAATTAGAAAATAAAAAACCACAGGTGAAATTGGATAGATTCCGCTCCTGATTTTCCTACGTACATCAGAGTAGAACTGTGCTCCATTGAGTTTTCAATGGCTGATTTTTCCAAAGGAGATCCCAATGGTTCCTGTTAAGGTCCCTCGGGGTAAATTCAAAGCTACAAGTTTAGTACATTATATATCGCATTACTCAGAGCTGGATAAATGCATCATTTGATGGCTTCTGTATCAGAATGGTGTATAACTAGCCCAAGATCTTTGGCTAGGATCTCTAGAGTCATTTCCACACCATTAAAACCAAAAGTAGATTGAAAAAATAAGCCTTCTCCTCCTGGCATCTGAGAAGTCCTTGAAGAGCCCTTTTCCATCATGAACAAACTACACAAAGACAGGATGATAGCCAAGTTCACAGGCACAAATGAAGCGCCATGAATTTAGAATAGGAAAGATGACAGGGATTAAGAGGTGACAGACTAAGATTACAATCAAACGACACATGAATTACATATCTTATATTTATAATGATTTTTAAAAATTGGTTATCTTCAGATGAGGCTGAGGACAAATTTGTCATCTTTAAAACCAGTACACATAGAGAAAGGCTCCAGTATTTACCCTGTATCTTCTATATAGACCATGTTATTTTTAGGTGTCATTGAGTCCGTTCCAACTCATAGTGACTACATGTCAAACAGAAAAAAGACACTTCCTGGTCCTGTGTCATACTCTCGATCATTATGTTTGCACGTACTGTTGCAGTCACCATGTTGCTCCATCTCAATGAGGATATAAATCTTTTGCATTAATCTTCCAGTTTACTAAGCATTATATTCTTTTCCAGGGACTGAACCTTCCTGCTCGAATGTCTAAGATACAAGAGATGAAGTCTGGTCAATCTCTTCCTAGGAAGTGCTCTGGCTGGACTTCTTCCAACTCATTTTTTTCATTCTTCTAGCAATTCATGTTATAGTCAATACTCTTCACCAATATTATAATTCAAATTCATCAGTTCTTCAATCTTCCTTATTCATTGTCCATGTTTTACTTGTATACGAGATAAGAACTGTATTACAGAATAAGCAATATGCAGATGAAGAGAGTTTGCAGATTATAAAATTTTCAGTAATTAAGTTTAAGGAAAAGGATAGAATGAGATGATCAAAATTTGCCAATTCCATATGATTATTGGAGTCAAACATTAATCACTAGCTGATGTAAACAACAAATAGAGAGCAAAATCAGCCACTATACACCTCCTGGTGAAAGATCTAATCTACTCAAGTCTCTGGATAAAGTTTTCCAATTTGTTGAAAATACAAGGAGAAAGGAATGTTTTAACTGTATTGTGAGTGTGTAATTGATATTGCAGGAACCCTCTACAGGTGGACAGATAAATATGAGAAAAATAAAATGTTGAGAAGGAATCTGTACACTAAAAGAGACTTGAAAGTATTTCATGTGCCTTTTTTTTTCTCATAATGAAACTACAAAAGTACATTGTCTCGCTATTGCTGTTAGGTGTTGTCAAGTCAGTTCTGACTCCTAATGACACTATGCACAACAAACAAAACATTGCTCAGTCCCATACCATTCTCCCAATTGTTGATATGCACAAAGGCACTGTGTACAATATTTTGCTGCTACTAATAAGGTTTTCAGGAACTCTGATGTGGACACTCTCGACCTCTTTCATAGTCTGTTCTGAGTCTGGAAGCTCCACTAAGATGTGTTCACCTCTATTTATGCTACTGGCCTTGAAATACTAGTTAGAGAGCTTCTTCCATCATGGCAGCAACATGAAAGCCACAGCAGAACAATAAATGACAGACAAGTGGTGGAGTCTAGGGATGATAAAATGGAAAAGAACACAAGGAAGTGATTACTATGAAAGTTAGGTTACTGGTTCTTTCGGGGGGGAGGAGAGGAGCTGGTCACCTTCTAGGGTGACTGGCAAGCTTTTATTTCTTGATCTTGACGGTGGTTACAAGAGCGTTGTCTTAAAACTCATTAGTTATACAGCTGTTTTATATCTGTGTCTACATCATTATGACTTTCTGTATCTGTGTTTGATTTAACCATAAAACATGTATGCAGAAAGCACACTACTCTTCCTTTTTCTCTTTCCTTTCCACAGAATCTCCAGGTAGCATGATGATTTGGTGCTCAGCTACTAACCAAAAGACTGATGGTTTGTAATACAACCAGAGGATCCTTGGAAGACAGGCCTGGAAGTCTGCTTCCAGAAGGTCACAGTCTTGAAAATCCTATGGAGATCCATTCTAAGAAGCACATATAGGGGCTCCATGAATTGACATTAACTCAAAAACAACTGCTGTGGTTTGGGCTTGGGGGTCTAAGGAAAATTTCTAAGCTGCAGTAAGGTATTAACCACACTTATTATCACTGGCAAAAGTCAAGATATTTTAGTATAATTATATCCATTTTAATTTAGGCCCTGTCTCTTTCACTAGCATCTACTGGAGCTCTCCCAGTAACAACCCCAAAGCAACATTTCTAAGAGGAATACAAGCCTGTAGGAATATAAATGCAGCTCAGAAGCCCTACTTGGATTTATTTCCTAGTGGTGACAAATAAAGTGGTAGTTCAAGATGGCTGAAGTCATTCTCTTTAATAGCTATCCTTCCCATGGACCAGGGTGTTGGGGAAGAGCGGGTGACTTCAGCAACAATGGCAGGTGACTTTGCAACAACTCTCAAGAAGAAACCGTGTCTCATCAAAGATATCAAGAAATGGCATGTCATTTAGGACTTCTCTCAGTTATATTACCAAGTGAGAAAGCTACAAACAGTTCATACAATTCTTCCAGAGCATGACATAGGGTGGAGGAAGTTATTATCAAAAGCATCTCCAAGGACAGGGGAGACATGCTGACTTCAACTGTATCAATTTTCCAGATCCTTATCCAGTCCCCTTCCACTGCCTGTGCAGGAATTGGCTGCCTGTGTGTCTACTTGGAGCAGTGAAAGAAAACTTCCAGCACTTTCCACAGATGAGCCCCTCTCATTCCCAAGTTCACAGGCAATGCTTGGACACAGAGGAGCCAATGCCTCAGAGAGGGAAATGAAGAGCACAGCTTCAATCCCACAAGATCTGTCCACCTGGCTCAGGAGCTCCCTGCCCCAAATCATTTCTATTATTTTTAATAATGATGATGATAAGTTATTTTTGAAGTTCATGACTCATGAACCCTGGGGACTGGCTTATTTTAAATTGGCCAATAAAGCTGCAAGAGTCAAAGTAAATTGTGAGGGGATGCAGAGACTTGGGAATATGGGGCATGGGAGAAGAGGGGGCTATTGGAAAAAATCTCCCAGCACAAAGAATTTTATAAGTCTTCAAAGCACTTTTAAAGTCAACCTGATATGTAACTAAAGCTAACAAAACTGAACATACACATCCCTCACCTAGACACCATGTGCTCTGGGCATGTAAAGTCCAAGATGCAAGGATTTATGAGAGTCAGAACTTATAATGGGTCTGCCTGACAGGAAGCTGATGAAACTAGACTTTTCATGACCTAAGGCAGTGGCACCCTGGAGCATAGACAATGGCTTTGTTCCATCCCAATTCATACAAGGAAGCTCAGACTCCATTCTGAAGGAACACAGACCTTGAGGTCAAGTTCATGGACTGGCTTTAAAACTGCCATTCATAATAACCCTTACCCTAGACATCTTCTTGTCCAATCTCATAAATTTGTGGATAGAGAAAGGAGAGCCCAAAGAGGTAAGATGCTTGCTTAAGGTTACTGAAGTAGACACTAATTTAATCCTCTGCCATAATGACAAAATTCACCACCACGTGTTCACAAAGTGGTCAGTTGCTACTTCTAGAGCAAATGAATCATGGAACTGACCAAAGTCAACCTTATCATCCATAGCAGTAGTGGCTTTGGGCATGGACATACAGCCAATCCTTGCCAATGGACCTGGGATAATCTGCAGAAGATTTTCAGAAAAATTCTGCTCACTTAAAAACAAGAAGAAAATGAAACCCATGGTGTGGTAGTTAGGGATTAGGTCAATGAGACACTGCTTGCTAGGGGTGGGTGGAGTCAAACCTATCAATCAAGTGATAACTTGATGACTCCCTCCTTGTGGGAATGTCCTTTTGTATTCTTCCCAATTTTTTTTCTCAAATCACTGCTCTGGTGGGAGTAGACAGCCTAGCCTTGCTCCTGGAGAGCTGCTGTTGGATTTGAACCGACAACCGTGTGGGCCACAGTTCCACACACAAACACTGCGACATCATGGCTCAGCCGTGGCAATGGCCTTTTGTGTAAGAGTGGGAACTCAAGGAACTTTCTCTCTCTCTCTCTCTCTCTCTCTCTCTCTCTCTCTCTCTCTCTCTCACTTTTTCTGCTTGCTGGAACCTGTTGCCAAGCCTGAGAGTGGCCTGAGCACTCTGTCATCTTTCCACCATCTTTAGACCCATGTGACTCTGGACCCAATGGCCTGTGATTTTCATGCTTCCTGGTTCACCAGTCTGCAGCTAAATGAATCTAAAGAGGAACTTAAGGACTAGCTCTGGCTTATGAACGTAGCTTGGCCGGGCCTGGGATACCTTCTTAATATATAATTGTATCTTGATAGAAAGATTTTTCTTATACATAGATGAGTGTCACTGGATTTGTTTCTCCCAACAACGAAGCTTAGCACATAAGGAAACACTTCTCTTCTTTGCAGTATATAATATCTGCATATGACTGCATCTGCTACAAACACTGTGCGATCATGGCAGGCAGACCAATCAGAAAGGCAGAAACCCCTGAATTTGCAAAGATGTCATGAAGTTGGAACTCTGAACACTCTCATATGAAATAATGAACATGCTTATCATCTACTACTTTTTCTGCAATCTTCAGCATCCCAGCTGAAAAAAAAAATCACTCAGAAAGTTGGTTACGGCTCCAAGACTAGAATCCAGATGCCAGTGAGGGCCTCCATTCGAGGCAATGGTGATGTCTTTGAACAGCTCTATCAGTCAGAGAAGGTCTGAGTTGTACCGCAGTAAGAAACAAGCCCAACTCTCTGTGCCTTAGAACAGCAAAGTTTTATTTCTTGCTTGTGTAAAACATCCAGCATAGATGGTGAAGGTTCTGCTTCAGGGCCTTAAGCTGATGAGGAAACCAGTATTTCTGACCATGTGATAAGGAGAAAAGAGCACCTGACAAAAAATGAACTGGTTCTTAAAAATTCTATTCAGGAATGACACTTACCATGTTCACTCATATCTCATCAATAAGAGCAAATCACATAGCCCATCTTAATATCACTGATGAAGGGACAAACAGATCAACTCCATTATATGAAGAAGTCACTCGGCTTTTATTGCTTCAAGGAAATAGCTAAGCATCCTAAAACTCAGACTCAGTATCATTGAGTTGATTCAGATTCATAGTGATCATAAGGACAGAGTCAAACTGCTCCTGTGGGTTTTCAAGACTGTAAATCTTTACAATTTCATTTTTCTGCCATGAAACTGCTGATGGTTTCAAACTTCTGACCTTCTGGTTAGCAGCTCAGCTTGTAACCCACAATCCCTAAGTGTGGGATATTGACCAGAGTACCTCTGTGTTCTTGGACAATAAAGTCTCCTTTAAATTATGTTTTTAACACTGAGCCACTACATATTCATTACTAAAATTTAAAAAAACTAAAAAGTTTAAAAAAGAAAATATCTTCTTCTACCAATCTACATAATATAAAACAGTGAGTAATAATATATATATTCCAATCCTCTTCTGTGTATATTCATATGCCTGTTTAAAAGTATATTATACATATTTTTGCTGCTTGTGGCTAAAAATATGATTCTACACAATTACACATATTTTAATACCTACTTTCAATCACTAATATCTTGGGCACTTTGCATTAATTTATGACTATTTCTTTTTAATGATTGCATAGTATTCTGTTATATGCTTATATCATAATTCCCCTTGGTCTGCACATTTAGGTCATTTTCATTTTCACTACCACAAATAATTCTGAACTGATTATCCTGCTACATATAGTTATAGAATTTATATACTCTGAGTATTTCTGGAGGACAAGTTTTAAGAAGTGAAGCAAAATAACAAGAGAAAACAAAAAAAAAACCATAAGCACAAAAAGAAATGCTTATAAATAGTCCCAGGTCTGTGTGTTGCCTTTTGGAATGTTTTCAGTCACGTTGGATGGGGGACCACACTCTGGCCCCAAAGCCTCCTTTGGTGTCCTCCATGGACTTCACTGCTTTCCTCTCCTTGCTGCTTTGCTGTATGCCCTTGGTGTTGCGCTCTGTTGTGTTGGGGAGTCCGATACAGCACACTTCCTGAACTGCTCCTCCAGTGTGGTTCCTTGTAGTGCTATGGATCAGTGAGAGATATCATGTCTCCTACTGGGTACTAACAAACCCAGGGATAAGGGAATAACAAGTGGTCGAAGATCTATGGTGACAGGGCATAGAGTGGCTGGTATGGCTTGATAAAGGGCAAAGTAACCAAGAGGAATTTCTGAAACCCAAATGAAAGTCAACCATGATAGTGGGACAAGAGGAAAGTAAAAGGAAATAGAGGAAAGAACTAGGATCCAAAGGGCATTTATGGAGGTCTAAATATATGCAAATATATTTTATATAGTTAAAGGGAAATAGATTTATGTGCATATATTTATATGTTAAGTATTAAGGTAGCAGACAGACATTGGCTCTCTACTCAAGTACTTCATCAATGCAAGAACACTTTGTTCTAATAATTCAGCATTCCATGATGCACACCTTCCTGACACAATCACTGAAGACAAAATAGGTGCATAAAGCAAATGTGATGAAGAAAGCTGATGGTGTTTGACCATCAAAAGATATAGTATCTGGGGTCATAAAGCCTTGAAGATAAAAAAGTGGCCATCTAATTGAGAAGCAACAACATCTACATGGATGAAGCACACTGGCCTGTGTGATCATTAAGTGTCAATGATATTATGTATCAGGCATCAAAGACCCAGAACAAAAAAATCATATTGATGTGAATGAGGGGGAGTGTGGAGTGGAGACCCAAAGCCAATCTATAGATAATTAGACACCACATTACAAAGAGGGTCACAAGGAAGAGAGGGACCAGTCAGGGTGAAGTATAGCACTGATAAAACATACAATTTTCCAGGCTGAGCCCCAGTGACATAGTGGTTGAATGCAGGACTGCAGCCCATTGGCTTGGCAGTTCAAATCCAGCAGCAGCTTTCCGGGAGCAAGGCTGGGTTCTCTTGGTTCATTTCCTAGAAGTCACTCTACTGATAAGACATGTGGAACTATGCTAATGCTCTTAGCTGGACAAGCTATATGGAGGCCCCTGCCAGCACTGAGATGTTTACAATGCACTGGAGTCTAAGACTGTCTACCCACTTGTCAGTGACCATCCTGCACTCAACATCATTGCATGTGTTTCCTTAGTCTGAAGATTTCACAGACTGGTATCAGACATATGGACTAATATAGAACTTATTGGTTTGGACTGGACTGAGTTGGGATGCTTTCTTGATGTATAATTACCCTTTATATAAAACTTTCTTATGCACATTTGAGTTCTATGGATTTGTTTCTCTAGTTTACCTAGAATAACACACTCTAATTTAACAAAAAAATATTTATTTATTCTGTGTCAGTTCATGATCTAAGTGTTTAAGATATAGGAGTAAACAAAACAGATTAAATCAATAGCAACACAACTCACTGTCATGGAGCTGATGCTGTTAACTCACAGTGACCCTGTAGGGCAGGCCAGAACTGCCTCTGTGGGTGTCTGTGATTGTAGCTGTTAACAGGAGTAGAAATCTCCACATTTCTCCCACGGAGCAGTTGGTGGTTTTGAACTGCTGACCTTGTGGGTCACAGTTCCACTTATAACCACTATGCCAGTTAACTGATGCTCAGTGCTGAGAAATGGGGAAAGGGACAAAGCAGGCAAGGAGAATAAGCAATATTGTAGTCAGATGGAGGTAGGTAAAAAGACAATGCTTCACTGGAAAGAAGAAATTTGATTTTTCTTTTAAAAAACCTAAAGAAAGTAAAGGAGCATGTCAGACAGATATCTTAGAAGCAGTCTCCTAGAAAGATGTACAGAGGAAGAAGCAGACCTGATACAGTGAACAGTAAAGAGATTGTCTATGTGGACAGGTTGGGGAGTGTAGAAGAGGAGGACAAAGAATGGAGAAAGAAAATACACAGTGGACATATGAGAGAGTTACAAATGATCATAGAGTAAAGCAGGGAGAGAAGCACAGAAAAATCACTAATGTCTTTGGTCTCCTCCTTCATAGAAATTCTTTGATTCTTTGAATCTTAAAGATTCTTATCATGAAAGACCAACGTGAACCCCATTAATGCAAATATGATATTGATTCTAAATATAAGAAATGTGGTAAATTTCTCAGAGTGCAAGCAGCAATGAGAGACAACAGGAGAACCTGATGGCATTTGGGGATTAGAGAAGGCTTCCTGAAAGAGGGAACCCCTAAGCTGAACATTGAAGGATAAGGAGGAATTTTCTCAACAAATAAGAGAGAACGATGTGCCAAATAAGAGGCACATTGTACAAAGCTACACAGGTTGAGAGAAGAGTTCAGACATTGGAACATAGAGAGCAAAGAGTGTTGATGTTAACCTGCCCCTGAGTTGACCTGCAATTCATCGTGCACCCATGTATAACAGAACAAAATGCTGCCTGATTGAATATCATATGATTGGGATTCATATGATTTTCAATGACCGCTTTTCAACACTACATCATCAAGCCTTTCTTCCTAGTCTATATTAGTCTGGAAGCTCCACTGAAATCTGTTCAGTGTCCTAGCTGCCACTGTCAAAGAAGTGGTGGCAATCCTTGAGGTACACTGACCATAAATCAAACCCAAGTATTAAGCCTGGAGGGTAAGAATTCATTGAGTAGGATGTAGAAACTGGGGGGAGGGAATAGAGAGACACCAGAACCCCTGGGGCCTTTGAATCCTTGAAAAAGACCTTTGACTTGATCCTAAACAGAAGAGAAGGGTTTGGGAAGGTTTTAAGCAGAAACATGATCCATTTTACGTTTTTGATGAGATAATATCTCTGAATGCCCTGTGGAGAAGAAATTGGCTAGGACTCAAGAACGGATTGCCTGTGTACCAACCACATGGGCTCCTGAGGAAAGTTGTCATGCTTTTGTTTTAATAAGTCATCTTGAAAGCACACTTTTCATTTCTGAGTTCCCAAAGTAATCAGGGGAGCTGCCAATTCTTCTCCATCCATTCTTGTTAAGCAAAGCGCTGCTTTCACCTCATGGGACTCTTAAGTCCCCTCAGATGATTTCCACAAACAGGCCAGGGCCTGTCTGGCTGGGAATACCTCTCAGGACTCCTTTATTCACTGCAGGCTCTTTCCATACAGAAACTCAACAGCTCAAAAATCATCCCAAATTGAGATCAACCCTATGGTTTCCAGAACCACACCTTTTCTACAAGGGTCAGTAGCTGAGACTGCCTCTTACCCCTTGGTGGAAGCAAACCAGCTTTTCTTGTTTCCTATTCATGATCATTATACACAGAAACTAATTCATGTTACCCCTGTAGACTGCATGTAAGGTATGACAGGTGATCTGGAACACACACAGCATCAAAGACAACATTCTTCTCACCTAAGATCATCTTCAGTCCTCCCTCTTTCTCAAAAATGAGGGTTCACAAACCCCCAGGCAATAGGAATGTGTTTCTGTTGTTTTGTTTTGTTCTTAGTCTTCAGAAGTTCCTGGTATATCCCATACTTTCAATTAGACTTCAAAAATATTTCAGATTAAAAATTTATACCACTCATGACAGCCTCATTCTAGAACATAACCCTTAACTAATTCATGTTCACCTACCCTGCAGTTTTCTATTTATAATATTTTACAATTTCTCTGTATTTGTATGATAAATTATTAAATGACATCAAGGTTTTTATTTTGATGAGAGAATTTTTGATGAATTTGACAGTGTAATTACTTCAGATCCTGCTTTGAATTGCTTGGAAAATATTTAATTTTATTTACCTCAATGAATAATTAAACCATGCAAGTGGTAGGCTCCCTTGCCATGCCTTCTAGCTTCCTACTTCTGTTTGCTTCTCACTAATTAAAATAGTGATGCTTGGATGTGTAATGCTTAAAAGGAATAAATTACCAATTTGAGGGGCGGGTGGAATGAGACTTTAGAATCCTTAAAATGAAGAAGAAAGGAGATTATGAAGATTTGGTTGGATTTTTATCTCATGTTCTTCTTTCAAGGGCAAATAGAAAGAGGAATTCAATATTTACTCATTGAGCAAGCTTCTCAATTCCAGGGACTTCTCATCTATTTCTGCTCTCAAACAGCAGAAATCTTGAATGGCAACAGCAACTGATGCTGTTGAAGAACAAAACACAATTCAGTCTGGAAGATCGTTGGTTATTAATTGTGAAATTGTGTTGGATCGATGGATTGCATCTTTCTCTGATTCCCTTTTGGTTATCTATGAGGTAAGGGAAAAGCCAATTTTAATGCCAGGGGGATTTTAAAAGTCTATGAAAAGATGAAATTGAAAGATAATAAAACTTCTTAAACTTTTTGAAGCCCCAGTGCATTCTTACCTATAGATGAGAAAGGGAGTTTCAGTTTGATAAATGGCCTTGTCCAAAATCAAAAGTTTGAGGACTCAGTTTCTTATCATTTGAACTTAAACAATAAAAAGAATAAACATGTTGTTTGGCATTCCATTTATCTTATCAATAGGAGCCCTCATCTGGTAATGGCTAAAATATTCAGCTGCTAATCAAAAGATTGGTGGTTCAAATCCACAAGTCAGTGTGTAGAATTGACTTGATGTGAATTGATTTTTGGTATATCTTATATATGTGTGTATATATACATATATGTATATATGCATGTGTATATGTGTGTGTGCGCGTATATATATAGTGTGTGTGTGTATTCCAACTCATGGGAATCTCATTTGCATCAGAACAGAACTGGTATCTATAGGATTTTCAATGACTGGTTATTTTAGATTTCAAGGCATTTCTTCTCAAGTACTTGAACTTGGATTTGAACTTCTAACCTTTATATTAGCTGCTAATTAAATTAGCATTAATATTTGCACACCCCTGAGCTTCATATAAGGTGGTAAAACAAAGAAGCAATGGTACAAAATGATAGAAACCTTGATATATTTGTTAGAAATATATCAAAATGTGAAGCTATTCTCAACAGAGCCTCAATATAGGTCAGTACACTTCTGGAGGTGGTGTTTCAATCTCTCTAACCCTATCCTAGACCCTACAGTCTTCTAGTTACACTACATCAAGATGGCGGTTTTGGTATTGTGTCAGTCTGGACACAGACTAGAGAAACAAGATTCATAAACATGCACATGTGTATAAGAGAGTGGTTTATATACAGGAGAAATTGAACATTGAGAAAAGCATCCCAATTCAGTCAATCTAAGGTCCTAAGTTTGATATTGGCCCATATGTCTGATACCAATCTATAAGTCCTCTTCAGACTCATGAATCACAAGCAATGATGCCAATTGCAAAATGACCACAAGCCAGTGGGTAGAAAATCTTTGGATCCAGATGTGTTAAAAGCACCTCAGCACTGGCTGGAGTCTCCATGTGGCTTCTCTAGGTCCAGGTTTCTGGCTGCATCTGAGTAGGTTCCTGTGACTTCTCCTCAAGGGTGTCTCGCAGGAAGTCAGCCTTCTCAGTCAAGTGTCTCCAAGTGAGTGAGAGAGAGTCTCCTGCTTCCAAGAAGGAAGCACCACATTTCCCAGTATTCCCAGGAGAAGGCCATGCCCACAAAGAGGTCTCATTGGCCATCTCCAGATTGACAGGCTAGACTCTACCCCTACACTCTTCATCCTCAAATTCATATCAGATTAGGTCACTGCCACAAATATCATCAGAGGGACTTAGTTCATGTTCCTTTAAAATGTTCTATAAGTTTGGGACACAAAAAGTATCTGAAGGGACAAGATCAGGGATGTGATAAGGTTTCTCATGAAATCCTCATAGAACAGCTCTTGCTTTCCTTGAAAAACAAAGAAGTACCTTGTTATGATGAAAAAATTTTTTCTTGGTGCCAACTTTCTGGCCTTTTTCAATTTTCTTAAAACTTCTTCATAATAAGACCCCATGATCACCTTGTGTCCTTCAATAAAATCTATCAAGATTGGTGGTTATGGATCTTGGTAAACGATCACCCCAGCCTTCTGGACTGACCTCACTCTTGGATTTAACTTGTCTAGAAAATTCCTCAGAAGTCACTGTTTTGACTGAACCTGCTTTTTGACTGAACTTTGTCCGAATAAGACAGAGCCAAGTATCTTATTGAGAGACATTGCTTCCACACATTCACTGATCCCAGAGACATGTTTAAATCATATTTTATTTGAAAGAAGCCATGCACACATGAACTGGAACTCTATTAGCAACTCTTTTTGACTTACTCTCTTTAATATGAATTTCAAATGCTAAAGCACCTGAGAAATCAGTGCCATTAGTACTGAACTTTATAAACCACTAAAAACCCTAGACCTGATGTCTAGCCAAGATGATCATTGGCAAGTCACAACTCTACTCATCAAAAAAAATCATAATAATAATAATATCCATCTCATAAAGTTATAAACACAATGAGAGACTACAGGGGAAGTATAAATCATATGTAAAGCCAGACATGGAACTGGGAAGCACCAGCCACATCTAGGTCATCTTTACATCCCAACCCTCACACAGTGTCTGCATATTTTCCATGTTCATGTCATATTTATTCAATAAGTGAGCTGGGACAATCAATGAATAATCTTTGGGCATTCCATGACAAGACTGAATGTCCCTCATTGCCTCAGAAGTCTCTTAAGGGCAAGCCACTATCTTATTCATTTCCACTACTCGATATCTTGTTGGAACATAAATGATGTGTACGTTTTCTTACTGCCTGCTGATTTTTACTGGAGCTGTATACTCAGTATCATCCACTGAGTGTCCAAGGAATTGTCAGCAGCTTCTCCCAGAAGTATTGCCTGAGTAAAGACCTGTAAAAGTCCTGGATGTGCAGAGGCCACGTTAGCAAAGAGCATAGCATTGTTTGGCTCCAGAATCCCTAGTGAGTGAGGTCTTTTCCCATCAAAGGCCCAGTCATAGGCAAGTGTTCCACAAGGTCCCTCGAGCCCAGCTCCCATTGTGTGGCAGGGGCTGCTGGAGGCAGAGGACGCCAACCTCCAGCCTGTATGGATTAGCTGCTCCACCTGCCACTCTGCAAACAGGTAGCATGGTTCCCCTTTGGATGAAACGTCACCCATGGTAACATCCTTACAGTTGGTGTCTCACAACAGGACCCTCTGGGAGGTGATAAGCAGATTCTGAACAGCAGTTAGTCCACAGCAAGCTAAAAGAAAAATAAATAAATGTCTTTTGTAATCTTCTCCCTCCCTTTTCAACCCTGACTCTTGGCAGACAGTCGTTTCAAACAGCTGATGGGTTCGAACCACTAACCTTTCAGTAAGCAGCTAGGCATTTAATTGCTATTGTAAGGCACAAACCTCTCCTCATGGCTCTGAGATGTGGAGAATGCACTGGCATCTGCCGCTCTTGCATCATTCGAGCTCAGAGTCTTGCCTTCTCTCCTCCCCATACTGTCCTCCGTGCCCAAGACGCTCTTCGTTTTCTCTTCCGAATTAGTCCTACCCCTTTCATGTCTCATTGGAAAATTAATTTTCTCTAGGGATTCTGACCTGGATACTCTGTCTACCCAGCAAGGTGCCTTTACTGCTATCTGCGTTCCAACCCTGTACTTTCTCTTCACATTTGTCTGGCTGACTGGCTGGCTGACTATCATACTGAAGGTACAAGTAAAGATGGAGCTTTGTTTGCCAACCTCATTGTTCTGTCCCCAGCACCTATCTCAGACCCTGGCATAAGAGCAACCACCTCAAAGGCATGTACACAAGAATGAATGCGGGGAGTTTCAGAGACTGTAAGAGGTCAAGTTGGCTGAAAGTAGGTGTCCTGTGGGGGGCTACAGAGAGGGAAAGACAAATTTTAAAGGGTTTGAGATACTGAGATGAAATTTTGGGACTATATATCCTTGTAATAAAGAAAATCCTTGGTGGTTCAAGAAGTTAATGTACTCATGCCACCCAAAATGTTTGAATCCATCCAGAGAGACCTGGAAAGAGAGTGCTGCAATGGATTTCCAAATATTAGCCCTGAAAATCCCATGGAGGACAGTTCTACTAACACACATGAAATGACGTGAGTGAGCAGTGTCTCCGTAGAAATTTTGCTTTTGTCTAATAAAACCCTTGATCCAGAAATCACAAAAGAATATAGTCATCACCCAGAAATCACCTGAAAGAAACAAGTAAATATAGAACCAAACCTAATCCTATCAAATTGACTCTGACTCATAATCACCCCTCCAAAGACTTTGATTGGTGTACATATTTACTTGAATAAAGAAAACCAGAGAAGAATCCTTGCTTTGGGATTATTGTGCTGGTGAAGAATACTGAATTATCATGGACTGGTGAAAGAACAAACAAATCTGTCTGGAAAGAAGTTCAACCACAATGCTCCTTAGAACCAAGGATGACAAGACTTCACCTCACATAAATTTGGCCATATTATCAGGAGAGAGCAGTCCATAGAGAAGGACATCATGCTTGGCAAATAGGTGGCAACAAATAAGAGGAAAACCCTCAGCAAGAAGTATTGACACAGTGACAGCAATAATGGACTCAAATAAAACAGTTTTGAGGATGACTCAGGACTGGGCAGTTTTTCCTTCCTTCTGTCATTCTATAGAAGGCTGTGAGTCAGAATGAACTTGGTGGCTCCTTCAAGGTCCACATCTTTATGGGAACCCCCAGCCTCACCTGTCTCTGTGGCTGGTGGGTTTTATTTGCTGACTTTGTACTTAGCAATTCACTGCTGACCCCACGGCCCTACTGGGGCTCCTTAAAACAAGGAGGAGGTACATAAGGATCTCCTTTTGTAAGACACTGTCCAAACCCACTCCCTCTCATCCATTGTTGGTGGGAATGTAAAATGCTAGGGCCTCTATTGAACACAGTTGGAGTGTTCCTGAAAAAGTTAAGCATAGAATTACTATATGTACAGCAATTCCATTCCTAGCAATAAAAATCATATGTGACTGGCATCCAGAACTCAAACAGATGCTCTTACACCTAATTGCAGCATTAGTCACCAAATGCAGAATGTGGAAACAAACGAAGTGAGCGCCCATAAATGGGTAAACAGAAACATGGTGCATGCATACAATGGACTAGGATTCGGCCACAAAGATAAGCGAAGAGCCTATATTTGCTACAGCACAGCTGAAACTCAACAGCATTTTGCTGAGTATAATAAGTCAGATACAAAGGGGCAGGTATTATGGGAGGTGTTGCATGAAAGATTTGGAATAGGAAAATGAATCGAGACCAAAGTTTGTTTGTAGATTCTGGGGATTGTTGAAAGGAGAAACTGAGAGTTTAACTGGCCTACAGGATATCAAGTTTCCACTTAGGTTGATGGAGCCAGATAGTGGTCAGTATGGAACAACATGGCAAATGCAATTAATGTTACAGAAATGGCCACTTAAAAATGGTCAAAATGTCAAATATATTATTACGTGCATTTGATAGACCCTCGGAAATAAAGCACTGATTCTAAATATGCTTTTCAAAAAGCAATCATTGTAAGTAGTCTTTTCAGCAGGAAGCAGCCTTTTCGGGTATCACTAGACAATGGCAGAAAATGAAGGGCTTTCGGGAAAGAGAAATTCATGTCAAAAAAACATGACCCAGAAACGTGGATGAAACCCCAAGTAGGGAACATCAGTTTCCGTCTCCAAAGTGAGACTTCTGTAATGAGTGAAATTCATTATCTTAAACTTTGGCTATGATGTGTAATTGTTAACCTCTGCTGCTTTGGTTCAAGGCTCCCTTCACTAGAATATATTGTTTGCCATCAAAGCTGATGTGGATTAGGAGTTGAGCATGTGCCCTTACTCTTAGGTTATATTAATATACCAAAATCAATAACATGCCATAGCTTTCAGAAATAGTAATAAAACACCCTGAAATATTCCCAGAATACATCTATAAATTATTTGTTCAATGTACTTATGTTAAAAAGGTTGTCAGTTACAATGCTCTGGAAGACTCTAAAATTACAAGTCATCGTATTTGTATTTGATAAAGCTCTTGCTGTTTTGGGTCAGAAGGGGTTATGCTGTGGGGGGGGAAAATCATTATTTTCCCTAATAAATAAATTACTTGCCTATATTTCATGTATCACTCAGGCTAGCCAGTATTGAAGGTTTAAATAATAAATAACAAATAGCTTCATTCATCTATTAATAATAATGCATCACTTGTGTGTGTTTGTGTATTATGTGTGTGTGTGTGAGAGAGAGAGAGAGAGAGAGAGAGAGAGAGAGAACGAGAGTTGAGGATATGAGTTTACCTTAGACATTTGTGGGTGACAGGTTGAGCAATAGCCATTCGAAAGGACAAAAAACCTGGCCTCTAGGATTATTAACAATTTTCCAGGTTAAGGAAATTATCTGGTGCTGACAGCACCTTTCCCTCAGCTCTATAATGCAGCCAGAGCAAGGGTAAAGTTTTTGAAAGGCACACAACTTGTCCAATGCTTTTAACCCAACATGAGCTCCAAGACCTGCCTCACAATGAACCTTTCTCAGCGGGCACTCGGGAACAATCACTCCTAGGGAGGTTAGGCAAGGATATGAGTTAGCCAATCACTTTCACCCAGAGGCAGCTGTTCCATTTAGGAAACGAAGAAAGACGTTACCTCTATGCACTTCAGACCATGGGGGGCACAATTTTCCAGTTACCTCTGCATCCATTCTGACTCATGGCAACTCCTGTCGTGTCAGGGCCGAGCTGCACTCTACTGTGTTGTCAAAGCTCTGTGGACCTGTTGGGAAGCAGACCACCAGGCTTTCTTCCCAGTGCCTGGGGTGGGTTCGAGCCGCCCCACCCTCTTTCCAGTTTGGAGTTGAGGGCTTAGCTATTTTCAAGTCGTGCTGAGTGTCTTGCAGGCAGTGGGGCTGTCCCATTGGGTTTTCTACGTTTAATCTGAATATAAACAGACTTCCAGATCTTTTGCCCTCAAAGCAGCTGAGTAGCTCAAAACCATTAACCTTTCAGCTAGAAATCATGTGCTTTCCTATTGCTCCCTTAGAGCTTCTTGCAGAACCATTTCAAAGACCAAGCCAAAGCCCTCTGTCAACTTGACAGGACAGAGCCAGCAGTCCCCATCGGAGGTTCCCACAGGTGTGCATCATTAGAGAAGCAGAAAGCCGCCTCTTTCACCCACAGAGTGGCTAGTGGCTTTGAATCACTGATCCCTCGGCTTGTGCTTAAATCACTGTGCAACCAAGGCTCCTGATCACCATTAGTCCCAGTGAACCAACTGGCCCGGTGAATATAAGTATCATAGTCTGCCATAAGGCCACAACATGACCTTCATTCACCGTTGCCTGCAGGACCTTTCCTTCTACACGAAGCAGGCAGAAACAGGTTCACCCAGAGTACCAATCCTCACATAAAGTCAGTCAAAAATTATATGGCTCTACATTTCACCCCCCAGGGAATACCTGGACCAAGGAAATGGCTACAAACAGCTGGACTTAGCAATGAGTTACTGCTGGCACTTGCCCAGATCAAAAGCAATCAGCTTTGTTGTGAATCCTGGAACAGATGTGTCCCCTCTGTTTGTCCTACTTAGGCAAGCAGAGGCTCAATAGGAGCTTGAAGGGTGCACACACACACATACACACACACTTCAAGAGACATTGGTGTCCAAGCTAGTCTTTCATCATACATTGCATTCATGGGGGGGTAGGGGTAACGTGGATTTTCCTAACTTTGTTTCACTTTAGGGCCATAACTCTTTTCCTCCCCGTATAAGACAATCTGGCCTACTCACTGACCTACCTAATGGGACCCTGTAATAGCAGTGGAGGAGTCAAGTCCTCCCTACTGTTGGGGTCTGTGGCTGACTCCTTTTGCAGTCTGGGCAAATCACTTCTTGTTCTCTGGTCTCTTCTTTCTATGACCCTCACTACCAGACAGCAACCCAGGGCAGGGGCACAGCAGGCTGCCACACCACAATCCTTGTTTAAAGAACAGGATCAGTTTCTTGCTGTGAACAGATTTTCCTCCGTGGGAACAGGTTCATGTTTATCTTTCAAGTTCCAGCAACAAACTTGAGATCGCCAACATGTGTTGCGCAGCTGCTGCAGTGCCTGATTTATGAACAAATCTGCATATAATTGTGTTGTTTCTCTTTTTTTCTCCAGGTTGATTTTTTTTTCCCTTTAAATAAAATGGCTTAGTCCAGGCTGCATAAAGACACAATTCTAAAGCCATATAATTTTATGGACAAAGGGCGGTGGGTAGAAGTTGGGGGGAGTTCTTTCGTATGGCACCTGAACTCATTAAAATCCTGAATTCCATAATTTTACACTACCATGTGCCACAACTGAATGGTCTAATTGCTTGCCGTCTTTATGAGAACCACAAATGGAGCAGGGAACCCAGGGAACAGGTGGGAAGGCCACACTGGGTTTGTGTCCAAACCCTATCGTGCTGTGATAACCAGTTGAGGACAGAAAGATTTTTCATCGAAAGGCATATTGTTTTCCCAAAGACCCGCATGTTTCCAAAAGTCTATGATGCTCCAAAGCATGTGGCGAAATTACTTGATATCTCATTACGGTGACGCTGCATTTGACATTGTGGGGAAGCAAGGACTTTTATTCCTATCCAGGTATTGATAGACTCTTAAACTGAAGCAAAAATCAGATCTTCTAATTAAAGAAAAAAAGTGATATGAATGCCAAGAAGTAAAGATGCTTTCATGGCCTCTCATTACAGGATATGTTGATTTAGGAGTCATGAATATGAAGATTCTTTAGTACATCTCATTAGACTACAAAAACCACTGATTCACCAAACTGGCATGTCTAGTATCTTTCTTGCCTCCCCCTTAACCTCCTCACAAAGAAAACCAAGCTCCTTCTAAGGAGATGTTACAATTTCATGATTATGACAAGAGACCCAGAAATGCTCATTGAGGAAGACACTTTCAGCATTTAGATGAATAGAAATCACTAAGCCAACCAATTCCCAGTTACTCAACCCAAATTTTCAGATGTGGACCTCAAAGATGCTTATTTCCTTCCCTTAAAATATCACATTCCCCAAATTTAACACTTCCATTTTGAACCTCAAAAAGTCTCACTCCTGAAATCCAGGATGACAGTATTGGACCATAAATTTCAAGAACCATGAGACATGAAGACCATAGGGATAATGCCTTGCAGAAGGCTATGTTTGACTTGAGAGCCCAAAATCCATTTGCAGAGTACCAAGGCAGATTAAACCTCTGCTGAATTCCCTCAAACCATTGACTATCTTGCCATCAGACATAGTTCATTAGAAAATCAATTATTGTATATATAGTCAGGTTAAAACAGCATATCAATTGTTTTCTCTCTTGATCCATTTTTTTATTTGTTCCTTTTTCTATATAATCTCTTCTCTTGAATTGAGATTTTGTGTGTGTGTGTTTTGTGATGGTGGTGAGTATTTTTGTATAATTACATCAATTTTTTGACAGGTAAATCTATAGAGATACTAGCCAAATTAATAGTCCCTTAGAGTTATAGAAGGGAAAGTAGAGGATAATGGAAAATTAAAAGTAACAAATGCAAGAAAGGAGAAAAGACTCTACCATTGATTGTGGTGACAATGTCACAATTTTTTTTAGGGAGTCATGGATACAAACATATTTAATATGTTTAAAACGTTGCATTACATGGTATGTGAATTAAATGTCAATAAAACTATTCTTTTACATCTGCAGCCAATGAAGCCGACTGTCCTCCTCCTTGTGGGGCCTGATGTGCGCTGGCTGCAGACAACAAGCCTCCTGGGCAGTGTGCTCAGTCTCTTGTTCTGTAGAGGCTGCCCTAAGGGACCTTGGAGACAAACAACCCTTGGCTGCTCTTCCATGTCTCAAGTTTGGCTAATTTCTGCTCTCCCTAAACTAGGCTCCAAACTGGGATGTGAGGGGCTTTTGGGAAACCACAAGATGAGGTGGCTAGAGTCCACATAAGCCAAGTTATCATGTCCATCCGCACCAAGCATCAAAACAAGGAACATGTGATTGAAGCCTTACTCAGGGCCAAGTTCAAGTTCCCTGGACACCTGAAGATCCACCTCTCCAAGAAGTGGGGCTTCACCAAGTTGAATGCCGATGAGTTTGAGGACAGGGTGGCTGAGAAGCGCCTCATCCTGGATGGCTGTGGAGTCAAGTACATCCCTCACCATGCCCCTTAGACAGGAGGCGGGCTCTGCATTCATGAAAGCCTGGGTAGCCTTGTGGTGCCTAACTTGTACCCACCAAATAACCAAATAAAATTGAACTTCCTGAAAAAAAAACTATTCTTTTATAAAGCCAAAAGAGATGAAACATAAAAGAATAATTTGAAAAAACTTTGGAAGATACAAAGAAGCATAGAAGTTGGCAATGATTTGTTAATCTGTATAGATGAACAATAGACATATACAGACCCAGATACTGTCTCAAATATTAAGAAGTCATTAATGTTGGATGGATGGATGAGTGGGTGGATAGAAAATCAATAAACAGAGAAATTAACAGCAGTTTATAATATCTGATCCAGGGAAAGGGTTCCTATTGGTGGAGTGTGTAGGGGATAGTCCTGAACACTTAAGTGATAATCATGCACATTAATTAATAGACTGCAATGGACAATAATATCCCTTAAGTAAGAGACCTTGTCTAACATCTGGTAAAGCCCAAAATCCTGAATAAGTTCTTATCCCTCCAAGAGAAATTCAGAGAGGGCTTCTAGGACCTAGCCAAAACTTTAGCCACCAAGTAGTTTTTCCAACTAGTACTGCCAACTTCTTTAGAAATATGCAACAACAACAACAAAAAAAAATGAGTCCTCTAAGAACTGGAGGGACAGGATGTTTTAACGTAATCCTCTGCAGAACACTGGGATCTCACACCAAGAGCCCTGTGCCCTATATCAGGAATTCTTTGGCATGAAGTAGAGGTCATACAGATGTCTGGTATGCCAGTCACAGTCTAGGGGAGAACAGTGGTTTCTTCCTGAGACCCAGTAACTAGACAGTGTTTCTCTCCTGGAGGAGAAACAGCAGTAGACAGAGAACCCTGTTCCTAGCTTTGCTCATTTCAAATGAGGTTAAAAATATGACACAGCCTATCTCTTTTTCATTTTATTTCTTAATTACTAAAATATTATTGGGGGCTTTATTTTTAGACATAGAGCATGTTTTGATTCATTAGCTGTCTTTGTGCAATTTTCAATGATATTAAAATAAATAGCACAAATATGGGTTCACATACTGACCAGTGAACCATTGCATTATAAGTAAGGTATCCAGGAAACTTGAAAATGATGATCTCTAGAAACACAATGAATTTGCTTTCCATTTGTTTTCACACATACACACAAAATAATAATAATTTTCATTTGCAAACAACAATTTTAACATGCAAAAGCAACTGAAACCCTCTGCGCTAAATAGAGACACACCAAGTACACATGAAAACTGTAGAGGGGAAAAAAAAACGAAGTGCAGTAGTACACCTTTAACAATTGCTGAACAGATGATATGAAACTGGTATTTCTCACTAATATCAGCACTGTCACATGTCTGGGTCATGTACTTCCATTTTTCCACATGAAAATACAAGAAAGGTTCAATGGTGTGGATTAACCATTTGTTGAGGGATTTTTTTCACCTGAAAAAAAAGATACTCTAATTTCTGGATTCCACAAGTTGCATTCTTATATTTCTTGCTTTTATTCAAGCAAAACATAATCTCTTTTTAAATCAGCAGTCACTTAAGAGGGGATTACAATTATGTACTCATATCTATATGTTAAGAATTAAGGTTGCAGATGGACATTGGGCCTCCACTCAATTACTTCCTTAACACAAGAACACTTTTTTCTAACAATCCAGCATTCTATGATGCTCACCTTCCCAACACGATCACTGAATACAAAATAGGTGCATAAGCAAATGTGGTGAAGAAAGCTGATGGTGTCCGGTTATCAAAAGATATAGCATCTGGGGTCTTAAAGACTCGAAGATAAACAAACGGCCAACAAAGCCCACATGGAAGAAGCACACCAGTCTGTGTGATCATGAGGTGTCAATGTGATCAGGTATGAGGCTTCTAAGACCCAGAATAAAACTATACCCAAGGTGGATGGAGGGGGTGGGAACATGCATTGGATGCCTATCTGTAGATGCCTATCTGTAGATAATTGGATATCCTTTCACAGAGGGATCACAGGGAAGAGATAGGCAGGATACAGTATAGAACTGATGAGACATACAGCTTTTCTGTAGTTCTTAATGCTTCCTCCCCCAACCCTCCTCCACTATCATGATTCCAATTCTACCTTACAAATCGGATTCGACTAGAGTATCCACACCGCTACAGAGTCCACAACACAGGCACTCCAGGATAAACAACTCAGAGACAACAATGAGAGTAGAGATACCAGGAGAATTAGGGGAAGGTAGGTAGGGGTGTTTGGGGGCAGGTGAGAAAGGAAGAGTTTCAGCAGCAGCTCTCCAGAAACAAGGCTGGGTAGCTCCCATGACCACCAGAAGCAGTGATGCCCCCCCCCCCCACCAAAAAAGGGAGAATTGATCACAGGATCAACTAAAACCCCCTCCCAGGGGGACAAATAACAGGAAAGTTGGTGAGGAGTGATGGAGGATGATATAAGACATGGAAGTAATAATCTACAACTTATCAAGTTTTGATGAGGGAAGGCAGATGGGGAGAGAGGAGGAAGAAATGGGGAGCTGATAATAGGGGCTCCATTGGAAATAGAATGCTTTGAAAATGATAATGGCAGCCTATGCAAGAATGTGCGTGAAACACTGGATGAATGTGTGGATTATGAAAAGAGATGTAAGAGCCCCCAAGAAAAGTATTTGAAAAAAAAATAAAGGGCAAAAGAAGATCCTTCAAAGAGTGCTGACATTAAGACCCTTACAATACTGACAGAATTTACCTCTTCCACCCACAAGTGCTTCATCCTTCCCCTCTCAGTCTAATAGCAACAAAAGAGAATTGAAAAGTGCCCCAAGCATGAGTCATACACACTACATGGCTAAGAAATGTGGGTTTGAACATGCATGGCTCTGGGCAACCATAACCGTATAAATAACAATGTTCACCACAGGGAAATTATGTCCTACAATGATCCGACATAGAGGGAGAGGAACAGGTCATTCTACATGGGACTTTGCACACGACAATACTTGGCAAACTCTGTGAAGTCACAAGTGAAGTTAGCAACTTAGCGCCAAGGTGAGGGGTAGCAATTGACTCCAGGATGGCACATCCACACTCAGAACGGATGACAAAAGCACTCCAGAGGCAAACCTGTCTGTGAGGATGAACAAAGTGCTCAGAAGGCCAGCCCCCAGGGGTGTGACAAAGGTTTCTCCTGTGAAGTCAGTCATTTGAGTACCAAGTAAAGATCCTTCACCAGCAGCAAGTATCTACCTTTTCTTTTTCTTTTTAAAAACATTTTACTGGGGACCCATACAACTTATCACAATCCACACACCCATCCATTGTGTCAAGCACATTCATACATTTGTTGCCATCATTCTCAAAGCATTTTCTTTCTACTAGAGCCCTGTGTATCAGCTCCTCATTTTTCCCCTCCCTCTTCCATCCTCCCTCCCTCACAAACCATTGATAATGTATAAATTATTATTATTTTGCCATATCTTACACTGTCTGATGTCTCCCTTCACCCACTTTTCTGTTGTCCGTTCCCTAGGGAGGGGATTATTTGTAGATTTTTGTGCTTTATACCCCACATTCCCCATACCATCCTGGTATCACTACTCCTATTATTGGTCCTGAGGAGTTTATCTATCCTGGAGTCCCTATGTTTCCAGTTCTATCTTTAGCAGTGTATATCCTCTGGTCTAGCGAGATTTGTAAGGTAGAATTGGAATCATGATAGTCAGGGGTATGGGGAAGGGGAGGAAGCATTAAAGAACTAGAGAAAAGTTGTATGTTTCATCCTTGCTGTACAGCACCCTGACTGGCTCATCTCCTCCCTGTGACCCTTCTGTAAGGAAATAGCCAGTTGCCTACCAATGAACTTTGGGCCTCCACTCCTCACGCCACCGCCGCCGCCGCCACCACTACCACCACCACAAGCCACTCTGTTCACATTGATATGATTTTGTTCTGGATCTTAGATGTTTGATATCTCATTCTATTGACACGTTGCGATCACACAGGCTGGTGTACTTCTTCCATGTGGAATTTGTTGCTTCTCAGCTATCTTCAAGCCTTTAAGACTATATCTTTTGCTATATCTTTTGGTAGCTGGGCACCATCAGATTTCTTCATCACATTTGCTTATGCACCCACTTTGTCTTCAGCCATCATGTAGTAAAGGTGAGCATCACAGAATGCCAGTTTAACAGAACAGAGTTTTATTGCATTGAGGCAGTCGCAAATATCTACCTTAATGATTGAATAGAGCAGGTACTCCAAAATGCTGAAAAAGAAAGGACTATCTCATGAGACACACCTGATGATTACATGAGATGTTTCTGGAATGTTCCCTGTAACAGGACTTAGACTACCTCACAGAAAGGTTGCATTTCCCTAAAGAAAACTCGCAAACATCTGGTGAATATCTAATGATTTGCATAACCTTAAAAATGGGTTCAAAAAAGACCCAGAAATTGTTTGGCCCTGCAGCACCCACTGTTTTCAAAATAGAATGTGAGAAACGCAGGGCCAGAGAGGTGTGTTTGAGTGGTCTGCGAAGTTGCTTCCCTGAGCACCATCAACGTTTTCTCTCTCACGTCTCAAACGAAGACAAGGAGTTTCTCCACTCATGGTTTGCATTTGTTTTTCTGTCTCACAATATAAAATGCTGCTTGGCAAAAGAGGCAGAATAACTTACTAAATTAACTTTTAAAACAATCACTAAACTTGTTTGTAATAGTCTCCATAGAACTATTGCCAATCTTCCAAATCATACTGTCCCAGTCTTCCTATTGATTTTAGAGCCTTACTATTCTGGCCCCCTTGGGACTGGAGGCGGCCACCACAACAGCAGTGATGGAATCTAAGGTGTTTGACAAAACATGGGAAAGGGGAAGTTGAAGACCTCCAACAAGGGAAAAATCTAGCTGGTTCTTCGGACACAATGAGACATGAGTCAGTCCAGTAGTTTGTCCATGGTTAACACAGCATCACCAGCCACCTAGTTATCTTACTGGGCTGGACATACAGTATTTGAATTTAAGAAGGTTTACCTTAATTTTACCAACAGAGCAGTGGGTTCTGAAGTCAGGCCTGCTAGATTGAAAACTCAGTTTCTGGATTTTTTTATCTTCTTTCAGCCTCAGTTTCCTTAGCTTTCCTTGTTATCAAGTAAAAAAAAAATGCAGGTTGATTAAGTAGCCCTGTGTGCCTGGATTTGAGAGAGGTTTTCAGACATAGGCCTACATCAGACTTGCCTGGAGGGCTTGTTAAAAACACAACCCGGAGTTTCTGATTCTGTGTATCTGGAAGGAGTCTTGGGAATTTGCATTTCTAACAAACTCCCAGGTGATCCTAAAGATGCCAACTCAGGGACTACACTTTCAAAACCACTGGACTAGAAGCTTCTGTTATTTATGAGCCAAACCAGAGCATTGGTGAGCATTGGTGAGCAACAATTACAACCCCTGTAAGTCAGCACTACTCAGGGTAAACTGGCATTGTTGGGCCCTTCCCTGTGATCACGCCAGCATCCACAAAGTGCTAGTAATAAGTCTCCTAGCCCTGAAAGTGAGAATTCTGACATTTCTGGGTAAATACAGGCTGACCTCCACAAATGGCTGGTATAAAACACATGACTTCAAAACAGGAAAAGTAAAACCACAATAAACAAGGCAATAGGGAACAGGGAGACTGAATGACAGGACCATGCTACTCCAAATGTTCTGTCACAATCAAAAGAGGAAATTGTGAGGAACTACAGGGTAGAAAAGGGAGTAAGGAAGTTAAGTTCCTCTTCCTTGGCCCTTGTAAATGTCAGCAGCTCACTCTGGACCTTCTGGGAATGGCCATGCCAGTAGGCAAACTGGAGTGCTATCCGTGTCCCTTGAGGCCAATGGGAAACAGTTCCTTCAGGCAAGGAAGGAAATGCTTTTACCAAGTTTTGTCTTATCGGCAAGTTTTCTCCCCTTTCTGGAGTTCCTAGGCAATACAAGAGAAGTCCCAGGGGCTCAGTGGTCAACAGTTCAAAGCCACCAGCCATTCCTCAGGAGAATAATGAGGCTTTCTCCTCCCCTAAAGAGTTACCATCTCAGAAAGCCACAGGGTCAGTTCTGCCCTGTCCTACAGGTTTGCAATGAGTTAGAAGTGGCTCTAAGACAGTGGGTTTGGGTTTTGAGCTTGGCAATACAAATATTTAATCAGCTCAGTTGCTAATTCAAAACTTGGAGGTTTGTAGCCACGTACAGGCTCCTTGGATGTGATCAACTTCCAAAATTCCAATCCACTGAGCACAATTTTACAGATGAAGCCACGGTGGCTTAGATTCTACTCACTGAGGAATGGGAAAGAAAGGAACAAGTAGAACTAAAAAGAGAAGGAGAGGATGGTATGCATTAGTGTGTAAATTGTCTAATAGATCTTCAGTACCAAACACAGATCGTTACTAGTATCACTGCATTAACTATATGGTCAAGGACAAGCAAGCTGTCAATTCACATTGGGGGCAAACAAAGGCAGACCTAGGAAACAGATTCTCTTCTTGAGCCGGAGCACTTCTCCCCCACTGCCTGTTCACCAGTGGCAGGAATCTTAGCATTTCCCCGTTTAAGGGACCATGAAACCTCTGAGTGAGGAACAACTCATTTCCTGGTTCTCTTTATTACAATTCCTTCTAATTTAAAATTTATAATGAATGCGAACAATAATCAGTTTGTAAATACTGTTTTTAAGTTCACTAGAGCTTTGCCGAGATATTCCTTCTAGGTAACAAGTATGTGGCTCATTACTCTCTCATTAGCCAGATAGAAATAAAGATGCAAAGAGAGAGAGTACAAGAAAGGGGGAGAGGGAGGAAAACACCCTCTCCAAAGATATTGTTGGAGTCTAGTTGCCTGCAAGGAATTCTTAATAATGTTTACTAATGCCTTTTCAGCCTTGCCAATTTTATAATGCTCATTCCAGACTCCAGGTGTGACGTCTGTGGTCCCTGCTGTGATCTTCGCTAGTGGGTTTAGACACCTAGAATAGCAGCTCAGAGAGTGTTTAGCCCCATCTTATGTCCTCAGAATGCAACCACATCCACTGGGGCTTTCACAAGCAAACTGGAAACGCTAACATTTTTATTTTAAATTAACTCTAATTGGACAAGGCATAAAGTCACATTGGCCTGGCCCATGGCCTGTGAAGGTCAAGGCTGAAAAAGTCAACCCTTTGGGTAGAACCCTTTAAGTGATCTGCAGTACTTCCCTCTCTATTCACGTATGAACTCTGGTCAGGGCAGGCTATCCTCTTTTCTGAAATATACACTCTTCATTTGATATTCTGGACATCTAAAAGATAATTCAAAGTATATTACAAAGATGAGTCCTTGACATCAAATATTAGTTTCAGAATTTCCATTACTATTAAGACTGGCAAGAGAATTGATCAAGGATTCAGGAGGGTTGAAGGGTATGGGAAGGAGGGGAAAGAGAGAGGAACTGAGACCAAGGTTCAAATAGAAATTGTTCTGGAAATGTTTATGGCAACATATGTACAAGTGTGTGTTTAATACTATTGGATGATGAACTGTTATAAGATTTGTAAGAGCCAACCAATAAAATAATTTTTTTTGAGGAGTTGATACCAAGGGCTCAAGTGGAAAGCAAATGTTTTGAGAATGATGAGGGCAAAAGATATATAAATGTGCTTAAATACATTGGACATATGTATGGATTGTGATAAAAGTTGTATGAGCCCCCAATAAAATGATTTTCAATAATTTTCAATAATTCTAAATAATTAATTAAATTTTAAAATAATGACAAGAGGACACAAAAAGAAATTACAGTATTCTAGCGAGAGTGGTGTTGAGGGAGAGGGTCCCTCGCAGTGCAGTGGTTAAAGTACTTGACCACTAATTAATAGGTAGATGGTTTAAACCCCCAGTTGCTCCAAAGGAGAAAGATGCAGAGGTTGAGTGCTTCCATGAAAAGGCACGACCCTGGAGACCCTACTGGGCATTTCAATTCTGCCATATAAAATTGCTAAGGGAGAATCAATTCAATGGCAATTAAGCTTTGGCTTGGTGTTCAGGGATAAAAGTGTTCATTTTTCACTTTCACCACCATCTGACCATGCTGGCTGTTGTACTTCTTCTGTGTGGCTGTGGTCTCTTCTCAGGTAAATGGTCTAATGTTTATCTTCAGGCTTTCAAGACACTTGATATATCCTTTGATGGCTGGGCACCTTCAGCTTTCTTCACCACATTTGTTTGTGCACCCATTTTACTTCAGTGATCGTGTTAAGCCATTGAGCCTTGAGGAATGCCAGATTCATAGAACGAAGTGTTCTTGCATTGAGGGAGCATGAGGGTGAGGGCCCAAGATCCACCTGCTATCCTAATATTTGGCCTATAGCTATGTTCTTAATTTTATTCCCAACTTATAATATATAGTTATTCCCAACTTATAATAGATAGTTGTATTCCCAACTTATAATAGATAGTTGTATCTATGTATGGACATACCTATATTTAGACCTCTGTAAATGCCCTTTGCCTTCTAGCTCTTTCCTCTATTTCCTTCCATCTCCCTCCTGTCCCACCATCATGATCCTGAAGCCTTCCTCCCCGTCCCCCAACCATCATGGGCCCAACTCTACCTTGCAAATCCAGATGGACTGGAGAAGTCACACTGGCATAGAGGGGAGCTGGAGCTATGGGGAAACCAGGATGGATGGGCCCCTTCGGGCTAATGGTTAGATGGGAGATACTGGAAGGGTGGACAGAAGTGGGAGGGGGGGAACCAACAGCAAGGATATATACACAAGCTCTTATTTGAAGGACGGGCAT